>JARQOC010000055.1:0-207407 GCA_033576535.1 Allobates femoralis | reverse complement strand
CCTCAGTGGGACTTTTCTGCGACCTGCAATAAACACTCAGCAATGTCATCTCTCACTGCCCGACACCCCCCCTCCTTCCCGCTCCCAATCACGGGGGCCCCGGTGCTACAAACACCGCCCCTCGTCCTCAAGCACCCGGGCGCCTGACAGCACCCCCCACCCGCTTCTCGCCTCAGTACGGTAAATTTTAATTTACAAAAAAAAGCACCGGGAAGTACCTTACCCAGGGTTTTCGGCTGCTCATGGGTGAAATATTTACCTTACAGTCGGTCCCCCAGCCCCTAGAATGACAGCACATAAAGTCTATGCCCACACCCCTCTCGTGATTGGGGTATAAAAACCCCCCAATCACCTCTTCAGAACTGTTCTCTGTGTCACCACCCCCAGTGTTCCGGGTTCAGATATTTGGGCAAAACCCCCCTGTCTGTCACTGTCTAAGGGTTCCCCCCCGGGCACGGGGGGCTATCAGCTCCGGGCCCTTGTCCTCCCCCCTTTCCCTTAGCTGGGGGGTCTCTTTCAGCCCTTTCCCCTTCCTTCACTTCCAGCTTAAAGTAGGCTTTCTCTCCAGGGGCCCTGTGCACACGGGATTCTGCGTCCCCGGGGGCCGGGAAACTGTCTGGAATCTCTCTTGCCCCCTTTTTCTTTTTCTTCTGCACTCGCTTCTCCCACTTCCCTGTGGGGGTCCGGGGTTTTTTTTTGGGTCACCCCCCCTACTTTGTCAATGTCCTCCAGTTCCACCCACTCCCCCTTTGCCCAACCTAGATCCTAGGCATAGGTCGGTGTTTGGCGGTGTGGGTTGTGTTTTTGAAACCCACCTGCTTACCTGCTGCACCCCCTCTTTGAGGCCACCTTTTCGCGGGCCCACACATCCATCATCCCCGGGGGTTTGCAGAGGCCGAAACATTACTGGACACCGTGGGGCGTCATGAACTTTCTTTTATTTTATCACCTTTTTAGCAACCACCAGGGCCACGGGCCTGGGCATAGGCCGTCCCGTGACTACCCCTTTTATTGACGCCCGGAACCGGTATCCCAAGACCATGGGGTGGGTCAGATGTCAAGACTTTTACAGCAGCCCCTACCCCGCGGACACCAGAGTCTGTGACACGCTGGTGGAATGAAGGCACAGCTTTCTTAGAGATGAACCCGTACACCTCGTACACACTCGCTCCGCTCCGTACACCTCGTACACACTCGGCTCTGCTCCATACACCTCGTACACACTCGCTCTGCTCCGTACACCTCGTACACACTCAGCTCTGCCTCATGCACCTCGTACACACTCGGCTCCACTCTGTACACCTCGTACACACTGGGCTCCTCTCCATACACCTCATACACACTCGGCTCCTCTCCGTACACCTCGTACACACTCGGCTCGGTAAAACGCCCATACGCCCTCGCTCCGCTTCGTACACACTCGGCTCCACTCTGTACACCTCGTACACACTCGCTCCGCTCCGTACACCTCATACGCACTCGGCTCCGCTCTGAACAGCTCGTACACACTCGGCTCCTCTCCGTACACCTCGTACACACTCGGCTCGGTACACGTCATACGCCCTCGGCTCCGCTTCGTACACACTCTGCTCCACTCTGTACACCTCGTACACACTCGGCTCCCGCTCCGTACACCTCTATCGCACTCGGCTCCGCTCTGAACAGCTCGTACACACTTTGGCTCCGCTCCGTACACCTCGAACACACTCGGCTCCGCTCTGTACACCTCGTACACACTCGGCTCCGCTCCGTACACCTCGTACACACTCGGCTCGGTACACGTCATACGCCCTCGGCTCCGCTCCGTACACACTCGGCTCCACTCTGTACACCTCGTACACACTCGGCTCCGTACACCTCATACGCACTCGACTCCGCTCTGAACAGCTCGTACACAATCAGCTTGGCTCTGCACACCTCATACGCACTCGGCTCCGCTCCGTACACCTCGTACACACGCGGCTTTGCTCCGTACACCTCGCACACACTCGGCTCCGCTCCGTACACCTCGTACACACTCGGCTCCTCTCCGTACACCTCGTACACACTCGGCTCCGCTCCGTACACCTCGTACACACTCGGCTCGGTACACGTCATACGCCCTCGGCTCCGCTCCGTACACACTCGGCTCCACTCTGTACACCTCGTACACACTCGGCTCCGTACACCTCATACGCACTCGCTCCGCTCTGAACAGCTCGTACACAATCGGCTTGGCTCTGCACA
Organism: Allobates femoralis; assembly: GCA_033576535.1. NCBI lineage: Eukaryota > Metazoa > Chordata > Amphibia > Anura > Aromobatidae > Allobates > Allobates femoralis. Next base: position 205,181 of record JARQOC010000055.1, on the reverse strand, counting down.
CCTCATACGCACTCGGCTCCGCTCCGTACACCTCGTACACATGCGGCTTTGCTCCGTACACCTCGTACATACTCGGCTCCGCACACCTCGTACACACTCGGCTCCGCTCCGTACACCTCGTACACTTTCGGCTCCGCCTCATAAAACCTCGTACACATTCAGCTCCGCTCCGTACACCTCGCAAACACTCGGCTCCGCTCTTGTACACCTCGTACACACTCGCTCCTCTCCGTACACCTCATACGCACTCGGCTCCGCTCTGAACAGCTCGTACACACTCGGCTCCGCTCCGTTCACCTCGTACACACTCGGCCTCCGCTCCGTACACCTCGTAACACACTCGCTCGTACAACGTCACACGCCCTCGGCTCCGCTCCGTACACACTCGCTCCACTCTGTACACCTCGTACACACTCGGCTCCGTACACCTCATACGCACTCGCTCCGCTCTGAACAGCTCGTACACAATCAGCTTGGCTCTGCACACTCATACGCACTCGGCTCCGCTCCGTACACCTCGTACACATGCGGCTTTGCTCCGTACACCTCGTACATACTCGGCTCCGCACACCCTCGTACACACTCGGCTCCGCTCCGTACACCTCGTACACTTTCGGCTCCGCCTCATACACCTCATACACATTCAGCTCCGCTCCGTACACCTCAAACCCACACTGCTCCGCTCCGCACACCTCGTACACACTCGGCTCTGCTCTGTACACCTGGTACAACACTCGGCTCTGCTCCGTACACCTCGTACACACTCGGCTCTGCTCTGTACACCTGGTACACACTCGGCTCCGCTCCGTACACCTCGTACACACTCGGCTCTGCTCTGTACACCTGGTACACACTCGGCTCCGCTCCGTACACCTCGTACACACTCGGCTCCGCTCCGTACACCTCGTACACACTCGGCTCCGCTCCGTACACCTCGTACACACTCGGCTCCGCCCGTACACCTCGTACACACTCGGCTCCGCTCCGTACACCTCGTACACACTCGGCTCCGCTCCGTACACCTCGTACACACTCGGCTTCGCTCCGTACACCTCGTACACACTCGGCTCAGCTCCGTACACCTCGTACACACTCTGCTCTGCTCCGTACACCTCGTACACACTCGGCTCAGCTCCGTACATCTCGTACACACTCGGCTCCGCTCCGTACACCTCGTACACACTCGGCTCCGCTCCGTACACCTCGTACACACTCGGCTACGCTCTGTACACCTCGTACACACTCGGCTCCGCTCCGTACACCTCGTACACACTCGGCTCCGCTCCGTACACCTCGTACACACTCGGCTCCGCTCCGTACACCTCGTACACACTCGGCTCCGCTCCGTACACCTCGTACACACTCGGCTCTGCTCCGTACACCTCGTACACACTCGGCTCCGCTCCGTACACCTCGTACAAACTCGGCTCCGCTCCGTACACCTCGTAAAACACTCGGCTCTGCTCCGTACACCTCGTACACACTCGGCTCCGCTCCGTACACCTCGTACACATTCGGCTGATCATGTGACCCTGACTCCTCCCCATGTGACATCATCACAGGTCCTGTACACACAGCGGCCATATATCTGCTGTGCGGCATTAGTCAGTACTGAGCTCAGTATCTGCAGAGCTGAACCTGCGGGAGAAACCGGAGCTCATTTTCCCCCCATTCAGGTCTCTACAATATCGGATCCTCTCACATCTTCTATAGAAGAGAATTCTCCTGATTGACCATCAAGGATGGATCTGGACAGGGACAAGATGGCGGAGAGATCTTACCCCTCACCCTAGAGATCCTCTTCCTTGTTACTGGAGAGGTGAGAGATGTCACATCACATCATTCTTATCTATGGACAGAAGAACAGAGGACAGGAGAGGTGAGGACTCTGGAAATGTCTGGAGACTGGAGATTTATTAATGTGTCTCCTCTCCATAACCAGGATTACACAGTGGTGAAGAAGAGCTGGAGTGATCTGTGCTGTCAGGAGCCTGTACAGTGTGAGGAGGGAAGAGCCCTGAGCCCAATCACGGGGCCTCCACCTCACCCCCTGATACATGAGGACATCAATGAGCAGAAGATCCGAGAACTCACCTACAAGATTGATGGAGCTGCTGACTGGAGAGGTGACACTGCTGGGAATGCTGCTGCTGGGACATTATACAGTAACGCTATGAAGGGATGGGGGAATGATGACCGCGCTATCATTGTATGTGTCAGGTTCCTATAAGATGTCAGGACGTCGCCGTCTATTTCTCCATGGAGGAGTGGGAGTATTTAGAAGGACACAGAGATCTGTACAAGGACATGGTCATGATGGAGGATCCCCTCACATCAGCAGGTAATAGACAGACTAAATCCACACGGGCTATAATGATCTGTATGTAAAGAATGAATTCAGTCCTGTATGTGTCTCCTCCAGGTCTATCCAGTAAGAGGACAACACCAGAGAGATGTCCCCGTCCTCTTCTCCCACAGGACTGTAAAGAAGAAGATCCCGATGTTCCTCCGGATCATCAGGTAGATGGAGAAAAGGGGTGTGATGAGATCTCCCTATGATGTGTAGACGGCTGTGAAGATCTTGTCTCAGTCTTGTTTTCTCCTCCACTATTAGATGTGTTATACTTGTGTAATGAGAACGTGGAGATGGCAGATTACAGCTGATCATAGATGGACTTCTCCATCTGTCTGTGACTTTATAATCTTTGTTTCAGGGTGAAGATCTGCCCCATATTAAATCCTCCAGAGACCTATGTGAGGGGTGATGAGCGGAGGACAGAGGAGATCCCTACAGATCACCGCCCAGGTGAGTAGTGGCCTCTATGGTCACTTATTCTCCGGTTGGTACAGTTACATGCTCCATGTTGTCGGTCTTGTATTGGGTCCATACTCTGTTCTGTGTCTCGGCCCCACATGCTCGCTCTTCTCCGCAGTCTATTAAACAATTGGGTGCGGTCTCAGGACCTGGACATCATCGATCTGTTGACAATTAATGAGGATCTTCGTAATCTTTTTCAGTGTAAACTGTATAAAATCACTAAGAAGGGGCAGAAAGGCTGATTACTGCTATTGGTGTCTCCACTGTATTGTAGAGATAGGGGCTAGTGAATTATATGGTGCCCGATTCACAAATTTCCCCTTCGACATAAGGGTCAATAACAGATTCCTGTGTTGGAGGTGAGGGGTGTTACTTTTTCCACTCTATGGACATTGTCCAATCACAGGAAGGCAGAGTCAGAGGAGGAAAAACAAAAGCTGGAGAGGACGTCATTCCAGACATTTCTATCTTTACCTCGCTGAGAAAGGCTGCTTCCACACTGCAGTTTTTTCACTGATCAGTGTCCATCAGATTTGTGTGCCAAAACCAGGAGAGGAACTTGCAGAGAAAAACTATAATTGAAAGATTGACACCTGTTCTGAGTTTTGGAGACACTCCTGGTTTTGGCACACAAATCTGATGGACACTGATCAGTGAAAAAACTGCAGTGTGAAGCAGCCAAACTCTTCATCCTCGCTGCCTCCTGTCATTCCAGAGCTGGAGAGGAGGAGAGCTGCAGTGTGGAGCAGCATTGTCACATACAGCGCTCTGGACTCCTATCAATCTGCTTTATTATTGATTTCTGTAGCAGGTCCAGAGTGTTTAATGTGACACAGCGCCTCCACAATGATCTCCAGGCTCAGCCTTCATCAGTGCACGGTCATTTTCTTTCCTGTAATGAGCAGAACAGTGTGTGATATAAAGATGCCATGCCTCATTTTACCTGCAAAAAATGACATTTTCAGGGGGCAGCTGTTTATTGTTATGTTACATTATTCTCCTGTGCAGCGTAGATATCCCTTCCAGGAGGAGAACATTAGGAACGGTGAAGAAGCAATGGCTCCTTTTAGTCGTACAATAATGATCCCTTTTTGGAGTTGTTTTTTCTTAGATTTACCACATGCAGGGCAGGAATCCTTCTCAGGAGCAGCACAGTATAGAACATCATGGACAGGCAGGAGATGTGTGGAGGTGTAGAGGCTTTAGCTATGGCAGCAGTACAGTATAGAACATAATGGACAGGCAGGAGATGTGTGGAGGTGTAGGGGCTTTATCTATGGCAGCAGCACAGTATAGAACATAATGGACAGGCAGGAGATGTGTGGAGGTGTAGGGGCTTTAGCTATGGCAGCAGTACAGTATAGAACATAATGGACAGGCAGGAGATGTGTGGAGGTGTAGGGGCTTTATATATGGCAGCAGTACAGTATAGAACATAATGGACAGGCAGGAGATGTGTGGAGGTGTAGGGGCTTTAAATATGGCAGCAGTACAGTATAGAACATAATGGACAGGCAGGAGATGTGTGGGGGTTTTAGGGGCTTTAGCTATGGCAGTAGCACTGTATAGAACATAATGGACAGGCAGGAGATGTGTGGGGGTGTAGGGGCTTTAGCTATGGCAGTAGCACTGTATAGAACATAATGGACAGCAGGAGATGTGTGGAGGTGTAGGGGCTTTAGCTATGGCAGCAGTACAGTATAGGACATAATGGACAGCCAGGAGATGTGTGGAGGTGTAGGGGCTTTATCTATGGCAGCAGTACAGTATAGAACATAATGGACAGGCAGGAGATGTGTGAGGTGTAGAGGCTTTAGCTATGGCAGCAGCACAGTATAGAACATAATGGACAGGCAGGAGATTTGTGGAGGTGTAGGGCTTTAGCTATGGCAGTAGCACTGTATAGAACATAATGGACAGGCAGGAGATGTGTGGGGGTGTAGGGCTTTAGCTATGGCAGTAGCACTGTATAGAACATAATGGACAGGCAGGAGATGTTGGGGGTGTAGGGGCTTTAGCTATGGCAGCAGTACAGTATAGGACATAATGGACAGCCAGGAGATGTTGTGGAGGTGTAGGGGCTTTATCTATGGCAGCAGTACAGTATAGAACATAATGGACAGGCGGGAGATGTGTGGAGGTGTAGAGGCTTTAGCTATGGCAGCAGCACAGTATAGAACATAATGGACAGGCAGGAGATTTGGGAGGTGTAGAGGCTTTAGCTATGGCAGCAGTACAGTATAGAACATAATGGACAGGCGGGAGATGTGTGGAGGTGTAGGGGCTTTAGCTATGGCAGCAGTACAGTATAGAATATAATGGACAGGCAGGAGATGTGTGGGGGTGTAGTGGCTTTAGCTATGGCAGCAGTACAGTATAGAACATAATGGATAGGCAGGAGATTGTGGGGGTGTAGTGGCTTTAGCTATGGCAGTAGCACTGTATAGAACATAATGGACAGGCAGGAGATGTGTGGAGGTGTAGGGGCTTTAGCTATGGCAGCAGTACAGTATAGAACATAATGGACAGGCAGGAGATGTGTGGGGGTGTAGGGGCTTTAGTTATGGCAGCAGTACAGTATAGAACATAATGGACAGGCAGGAGATGTGTGGAGGTGTAGGGGCTTTAGCTATGGCAGCAGTACAGTATAGAACATAATGGACAGGCAGGAGATGTGTGGGGGTGTAGGGGCTTTAGTTATGGCAGCAGTACAGTATAGAACATAATGGACAGGCAGGAGATGTGTGGGGGTGTAGGGGCTTTAGTTATGGCAGCATACAGTATAGAACATAATGGACAGGCAGGAGATGTGTCGGGGTGTAGGGGCTTTAGCTATGGCAGCACTACAGTACAGAACATAATGGACAAGCAGGAGATGTGTGGAGGTGTAGAGGCTTTAGCTATGGCAGCAGTATAGTATAGAACATAATGGACAGGCAGGAGATGTGTGGAGGTGTAGGGGCTTTAGCTATGGCAGCAGTACAGTATAGAACATAATGGACAGGCAGGAGATGTGTGGGGTGTAGGGGCTTTAGCTATGGCAGCAGTACAGTATAGAACATAATGGACAGGCGGGAGATGTGTGGAGGTGTAGGGGCTTTAGCTATGGCAGCAGTATAGTATAGAACATAATGGACAGGCAGGAGATGTGTGGGGGTGTAGGGCTTTAGCTATGGCAGCAGTACAGTATAGAGCATAATGGACAGGCAGGAGATGTGTGGAGGTGTAGGGACTTTATCTATAGCAGCAGTACAGTATAGGACATAATGGACAGGTAGGAGATGTGTGGGGTGTAGAGGCTTTAGCTATGGCAGCAGTACAGTATAGAACATAATGGACAGGTAGGAGATGTGTGGAGGTGTAGGGGCTTTAGCTATGGCAGTAGCACAGTATAGAATAGCGTTTCTGGCCCTGACGTCTCCTCTATCACCAGCATCATCTACACAATGAATATGGCGTCGCCTGATGACAGAAGCAGATGTCACAGGAGCAGGTTCTCATGGAGATGTGATAAACATGATCTTAGGGCTAAAAGTCTCCTATTTGGGTTAAAAGCAGAATATTTGCACTAAAATATCTGGGATATATAAAATAGCTCAGAAGTGACTGGAGAACATTTGTCCAAAATTTGGTGAATTTGTAAAAAGATGCAGTTGATGAATCAACATCTGGAAACGTCAAACCGGGCCGCAATCAAGAACTATTAAAAAAAAATATTCGCTCGGTGTACGCCCATGGTCTGCACTCGGGTGAACGCTCATGGGCTGCGCTCGGTGTACGCTCATGGTCTGCGCTCGGGTGTACGCTCATGGTCTGCGCTCGGGTGTACGCTCATGGTCTGCGCTCGGGTGTACGCTCATGGTCTGCGCTCAGGTGTACGCTCATGGTCTGCGCTCGGGTGTACGCTCATGGTCTGCGCTCGGGTGTACGGTCATGGTCTGCGCTCGGTGTACGCTCATGGTCTGCGTTCGGGTGTACGGACATGGTCTGCGCTCGGGTGTACGCTCATGGTCTGCGCTCCGGGTGTACGCTCATGGTCTGCGCTCGGGTGTACGCTCATGGTCTGCGCTCGGTGTACGCTCATGGTCTGCGCTCGGGTGTACGCTCATGGTCTGCGCTCGGGTGTACGCTCATGGTCTGCGCTCGGGTGTACGGCCATGGTCTGCGCTCGGGTGTACGCTCATGGTCTGCGCTCGGGTGTACGCTCATGGTCTGCGCTCGGGTGTACGCTCATGGTCTGCGCTCGGGTGTACGCTCATGGTCTGCGCTCGGGTGTACGCTCATGGTCTGCGCTCGGGTGTACGGCCATGGTCTGTGCTCGGGTGTACGCTCATGGTCTGCGCTCGGGTGTACGCCCATGGTCTGCGCTCGGGTGTACGCCCATGGTCTGCGCTCGGTGTACGCCCATGGTCTGCGCTCAGGTGTACGCCCATGGTCTGCGCTCGGTGTACGCCCATGGTCTGCGCTCGGGTGTACGCCCATGGTCTGCGCTCGGGTGTACGCCCATGGTCTGCGCTCGGGTGTAGGCCCATGGTCTGCGCTCGGGTGTAGGCCCATGGTCTGCGCTCGGGTGTAGGCCCATAGTCTCAGGTGGCAATAGAACTTGAAAAAGAGAAGCAATCTGGCGCTGACAGAAGCAGGGATATGATAAAACAGCACATAGTGCAGCATAGGGTGCCCCGTACAGACCAACATAGTGCAGCATAGGGTGCCCCGTGCAGACCAACACAGTGCAGCATAGGGGGCCCCGTGCGGACCAACATAGTGCGGCATAGGGGGCCCCGTGCGGACCAACATAGTGCGGCATAGGGGGCCCCGTGCGGACCAACATAGAGCGGCATAGGGGGCCCCGTGCGGACCAACATAGTGCGGCATAGGGGGCCCCGTGCAGACAGGTGGGCATCTGGGACACAGGCAGGACATCTTTACTCTGTACATCAGACACAGCCCCAGGCAGGGAACGTCAGGACACAAGCAGGAATCCACATGCAAGGAAACTACTTTGGTACCAACACAGACAAGACAGGTCCAGGGACACAGACATCAGCTTTCCCAGAACTGGTAGCAGGCAGAACAGGAGCTGTAGACAAAGCAGACCAGGAGCAGCAAGCTGGACCAACACACAGGGTTAGGTTCATAAACCTAATGAGAAGCTCTGGTGACGCCCAGCAGAAAAAGGAACTTTAAGAACTGACCCTCAGCTATAGGTTGGGGACTGCAATTCAGGTGCATACACACCACCTGATAAAAGGGGGGAAGAAGTGGGCGCACACACCCTAAGCACAGACAGAACCCAGTACAGCATAGTCAGCACAGGAACTGAGCCTAGGGCACCTGGCAGCAGCTGCAAACCTGGACACATGTGGAAAGTCATGCACCAGCTGCAGAGGACCTCACGACCCGTGGATAGCTTCCACAGCGGCAGCCAGGGGCCGCACACACGGATGGTCGAGCAGCGGAGCAATGACTCTACAATATGCATACAGCTACGCAGCAAAGCAGGGAACTAAGCGGAATCCATACAGGTAACATACTACAGTATCCCAGCTGGTTAGGGGAGATGGAGCATTGGGAAAAAGCACAGTAACGCCGGGGAACCAAGTACAAACCCACCGGCTTCACAGCCAGATTGCTTCTCTTATTCAAATAAAAAAAAAAGACACAGATGACACTTAAAAAATTGTCATGTGCCGTACATGTTCCATCATTTATGTTATTGGATATAAAGTCTTCAGTCGTCTCTATAATTTTACACAGGCTCATATTCCTCCCATTCAGGTCCCTACAGTATCAGAGATCTTCTATATAAGAGAATTCTCCTGATTGAGCCATCAAGGATGGATCTGGACAGGGACAAGATGGCGGAGAGGATCTTACCCCTCACCCTAGAGATCCTCTTCCTTGTTACTGGAGAGGTGAGAGATGTCACATCACATCATTCTTATCTATGGACAGAAGAACAGAGGACAGGAGAGGTGAGGACTCTGGAAATGTCTGGAGACTGGAGATTTATTAATGTGTCTCCTCTCCATAACCAGGATTACACAGTGGTGAAGAAGAGCTGGAGTGATCTGTGCTGTCAGGAGCCTGTACAGTGTGAGGGAAGAGCCCTGAGCCCAATCACGGGCCTCCACCTCACCCCCTGATACATGAGGACATCAATGAGCAGAAGATCCGAGAACTCACCTACAAGATGATGGAGCTGCTGACTGGAGAGGTGACACTGCTGGGAATGCTGCTGCTGCTGCTGGGACATTATACAGTAACGCTATGAAGGGATGGGGGAATGATGACCGCGCTATCATTGTATGTGTCAGGTTCCTATAAGATGTCAGGACGTCGCCGTCTATTTCTCCATGGAGGAGTGGGAGTATTTAGAAGGACACAGAGATCTGTACAAGGACATGGTCATGATGGAGGATCCCCTCACATCAGCAGGTAATAGACAGGACTAAATCCACACGGCCTATAATGATCTGTATGTAAAGAATGATAAAGTAGATACGGACAGAGTGTGCTTCAAAAGATGAGAGGATAAGGGAGGCAGGAGGAGGAATTGGGTTGAAGATGTAGTTGCTAGAGAGGAGCAAAACCCACTCCTTCACCGTGTTTGTGTGGGAGAAATGAAGTCCTCCATAGCACAGCGCAGCAGGGAGGCCGTGTCGGAGGGTGTCAGCCATGTTTCTGTGAGGCCCAGGAAGTGAAGTGGAGTTTATTACAGATGGATCAGGCATTCCAGAGCGCTCCAGAAAGAGGTGGCAGTGGAGAGGGGGTCAGGGAAATAGGTTTTATATTTAGGAGATTACAGCTGTTTCCTGCAGGTGTGTGGTGATAGGAGGGAGGAATAGTGGGGAATGTTGGCTGTGGAGGTCCTGGGTTGGGAGATATGTCACCAGCGGATAGGAGAAGCAAAGAAAGAGCAAGCAGGTGGGTGAATGAGAGCGGCCGGCTTGTTTTGTGTTTCTGCAGGAGAGGTGCAATATTGAGAAGCAGGTCAGCAGAGGAGCTCAGGTGGGGAGGTAAGAGGGATCGGGAGACAAATATCTGTGCTGGGAGTGATGGAGTTTGGGACTAGTGAAAGAGGGAAAGAATTAGTGGAACGATTACTGTTAGGGCAGTAAGCATGGTTAAAGTGTTAGAGAATTAACAGATTGCAGGTAATATACACAATTGGGCGCGAATCAGCAGGAGGGAGAGACACAAGCAGGATGAAAAGAATTTGGATATTTGTAAGTTACACAACAGATAGGGGAATATGACTTACCATAACTGACATATGCAGGGAGTGAATGCAATGCAGAGATGTGATGCCAGTCCAGACAAAATGCAAGGCACATAGGACAGATGACATACAGGAAAGATGGGATACAGCAGTGTATAATGGAGTCATATCGGTGTGTATAGTGATGGGTGAACCTCCTGATTCTCGGGAAAGGCGGGTTCACCCGAACCTTTTTGTAAAGTCCGAGTTTGGGGCTGGACGTAACTCGAACTTGAGTCCAAACCTCGAGCTTGGACTTTACAGTGAAGGGATGGGGTGGGGGGGCGGCTGTAAAAGAAAGCAATTACAACCCCTGGCAAAAATTCTGGAATCCCCGGGCTCGGAGGATGTTCATTCAGTTGTTTAATGTTGTAGAAAAAAAGTAGATCACAGACATGGCACAAAACTAAAGTCATTTCAAATGGCGACTCTCTGCCTTCAAGAAACACTAAAAGAAATTTAGAAAAAAAATGTGCCAGCCAGTAACGGTTACTTTTTTCAGACCAAGCAGGGGAAAAAACTATGTAATCGCTCAATTCTGAGAAAAAAATTATGGAAGCACCCTGTAAAGTTTCATTCCCAAAACTAACACCGGCATCACATTAGATCTGCTCGTTAGTCTCCATCTAAAAAGGAGTGATCACACCTTGGAGAGCTGTTACACCAAGTGGACTGACATGAATCATGGCTCCAACACCAGAGATGTCAATTGAATCAAAGGAGAGGATTATCAAACTCCTAAAAGAGGGTAAATCATCAGGCAATGTTGCAAAAGATGTTGGTTATTCACAGTCAGCTGTGTCTAAAATCTGAACCAAATACAAACAACATGGGAGGGTTGTTAAAGGGAAACATACTGGTAGACCAAGGAAGACGTGAAAGCATCAAGACCGGAAACTTAAAGCAATATGTCTCCAAAACAGGAAATGCACAACAAAACAAATGAGAAACGAATGGGAGGAAACTGGAGTCAATGTCTGTGACCGAACTGTAAGAAACTACCTAAAGGAAATGGGATTTACATACAGAAAAGCTAAACATAAGCCATCATTAATACCTAAACAGAAAAAACAAGGTTACACTGGCTAAGGAAAAGCAATCGTGGACTGTGCATGACTGGATGTAAGTCATATTCAGTGATGAATTGCAAATCTGCATTGCAAGGAGGAATGCTACAACTGAGTGTGAACACTCCACCGCCATGCCACCACCCCACATAGAGCAACCGCTCTGACCCTGGCTAACCTAAAGGCATAAGTGACCATTACCTTGTACAGGACAGCCCTCAGTTCAGAACTACTAAGGGCATACCCGCTGTTCCTATACTGACCATAAGGACCACATCCTTCATGAACCACATTACTCAAGGCGACTTATGTGATCAAGGTCTTGAATGACCGAAACGTCATTCTGTCACAATCACTATAAGAGCACTTGTTTCAATTATTTTCCCTTTCATGATGACATCTCGTTGCTGGTGGATGTTATAGACCTCGCGCTCCTCCACCTTCTGTCTGAGGAGGCCCCACAGATGCTCCATAGGATTTAGGTCTGAGACACTTGGCCACTCCTGCACCTTTACAATCAGTTTCTCTAGCAAGGCAGTGGTTGTCTTGGAGGTGGGTTTGGGGTTGTTATCATGTTGGAATACTGCACTGCCGCCAAGTTTCTGGAGGTAAGGGATGATGCTCTGCTTCATATGTACAAACAGTACATGCTGGAATTCATGGTTCCCTCAATGAACTGTAGCTCTCCACAGCCGCAGCACTGATACAGCTCCAAACCATGTCACTCCCACCACCATGCTGGACTGTAGGCAGGCGCACTTGTGTTTGTATTCGCCATCTGATTTCCACCATACACACTTGTCAGAATCTGAACCAAATAATTTTATCTTGGTCTCATCAGACCACAGGACGGTTCCAGTAATCCATGTCCTTAGTCTACTTATCTTCAGTGAACTGTTTGCAGGCTTTCTTGTGCATCATCTTTAGAAGAGGCTTCCTCCTGGGATGGCAGCCATGCAGACTGATGTGATGAAGTGTGAGACTTATGGTGTTTGCACCGTCAGGCGGACCCCCCACCACTGTAACCTCTGCACAATGCTGGCAGTACTCATACGTCTATTTTAATAAGACGACCTCTGGATATGACGCTGACTCGTGCACTCAGCCTCTTTGGTCGCCTATGGCGGTGCTCGCTCTTACTGGACCTGTCTTGTTACACCGCTGTATGGTGTTGTCCCCGCGCTGCCGCTCAGCTTCAGGGTGTCGGCTTCTTTTTATGGCTTATTCCATCTTCCGGTCATCAGAGAATTGTTTGGCCTGAGGATGAGGCGCCATGTTGAGCTCCAGTGACCAGTATGAGAGAGTGAGTGAATGATAACACCTGATTTATCACATCTGCTCCCCATTTACTCATGTGACCTTGTATCACTAATGAGTCACATGACACCGGGAGGAAAAAGGACTAATTAGGCGCAATTTAACAATTTTCATTTAAGCGTGTACTCACTTTTGTTGCCAGCAGTTTAGGAATGACTGACCCTGTGTTGCATTATTTAGAGGTCGCTCCATATTGACATTGTTACACATTCTGTGCACTGACGACTTTACATTGTATCAAAGTGTTGTCCCAAGAAAAGATATAATACACTATTTACACATATGTGAGGGGTGTACTCACTTTTGTGATATAGTGTACATAGATGCTATATGTAGTTTGTGTACTCTACAAAGCTTAAAAGCGAGGGGGAGATATGACTTATGGAGCTGATGTTTCCTGGGTTGGTTTATGGAGGACATGCTGCTTTTCAAGAGATTTTGTTTTAGCCACTAATAATGTGGAAACCCTTAACGTGAATGGGGTCTTGTTTTTTGTGTGTTGAGTAGAAGTTTTTATTGTTATTATTTTCATCTACATAGATTTTTTGTGACTTCTTATTCCTCTATTTGGGAGGCAGAATGAAGAAGCAGCTGAACACTCTGCTCTACTGGTCCATGCTATGAGGTCTCCTATTACACTGAACTGTTATTGTCTTTTATCAACATAACTTGTCGTTTCTACAGACATTTTAAGTAGAAATATTCAAAAAAATGAATTTCAGGTATAATTTATTCAAAAATAATAATTGTATTTATTCTTGTCAGATGACTGTACCAGGAGATCAGAAGGAGAACTGACATCTGCAATTTATAAATCAGATGATCTAGAAACCACCCAGGATACAATTGATGTGAATGTCATTACTCCAGATATCCCATCATCCCTTCACAGCAAAGATCTATCATCTGATCCTATGATACAGGTCCAAACTTCTGATTCATCACAGACTACTAAGAAGAATAAAAGTCACAAAAGAGGCAGCAGAAAACAAATTGCTCTTAAAGCAAAGAAGCCACTTTCACCTTCAGAATATGGAAATAGTTTTCCCCTCGAAACATCTTTTGTTAAACATCAAAAAATTCACAAAGAGAAAATGAGATTTTCAACTCATACAGGTGAAAAGCAATTTTCGTGTTCAGAATGTGGGAAAAGTTTTATATATAAATCATATCTTGTTAGACATCAGAGAACTCACACTGGGGAGAAGCCATTTTCATGTTCAGAATGTGGGAAATGTTTTGTACGGCAATACCATCTTACTACACATAAGAGAACTCACACAGGGGAGAAGCCTTTTTCGTGTTCAGAGTGTAGGAAATGTTTTGTACACAAATCAGATCTTACTAGTCACCAGAGAACTCACACAGGGGAGGAGCCAATTTCATGTTCAGAATGTGGGAAATATTTTACATATAAATCATATCTTGTTAGACATCAGAGAGTTCACACAGGGGAGAAGCCTTTTCCATGTTCAGAATGTGGGAAATGTTTTATACTTAAAACTGGTCTTGTTAGACATCAGAGAGTTCACACAGGGGAGAAACCTTTTTCATGTTCAGAATGTGGGAAATGTTTTGTACAGCAATGCCATCTTGCTACACACATGAGAAGTCACACAAAGGAGAAACCTTTTTCATGTTCAGAATGTGGGAAATGTTTTATACTGAAATCAACTCTTGTTAGTCACCAGAGAACTCACTCAGGGGAGACGCCTTTTGCATGTTTAGAATGTGGGAAATGTTTTGCAGATAAATCATATTTTATTAGTCACCAGAGATGTCACACAGAAGGGAAGCCTTTCTCATGTTCAGAATGCGGGAAATATTTTGTACAGAAATCACATCTTGTTAGACATCAGAGAACTCACTCAGAGGAGAAGCCTTTTTCATGTTCAGAATGTGGGAAATTTTTTGTACAGAAATCACATCTTGTTAGACATCAGAGAATTCACACAGGTGAGAGGCCTTTTTCATGTTCAGAATGTGGGAAATATTTTGCAGATAAATCATATCTTGTTAGTCACCAGAGAACTCACACAGGGGAGAAGCCTTTTTCGTGTTCAAAATGTGGGAAATGTTTTGCAGATAAATCGCATTTTAATAGTCACCAGAGAAGCCACACTGGGGAGAAGCCTTTTTCATGCTCAGAATGTGGGAAATGTGTTTCAAATAAATCAACTCTTGTTAGTCACCAGAGAACTCACACTGGGGAGAAGCCTTTTTCATGCTCAGAATGTGGGAAATGTTTTGCAGATAAATCATATCTTGTTAGTCACCAGAGAACTCACACAGGGGAGAAGCCTTTTTCGTGTTCAAAATGTGGGAAATGTTTTGCAGATAAATCATATTTTAAAATCCACCAGAGAAGACACACTGGGGAGAAGCCTTTTTCATGTTCAGAATGTGGGAAATATTTTACACATAAATCAGATCTTGTTACACATCAGATAAGTCACACAGAGGAGAAGCCTTTCTCGTGATCAGAATGTGGGAAATGTTTTGCAGGTAAATCTAATCTTGTTCGGCACCAAAGAGCTCACACAGGCAGTAGCCATTATCATGACTGAAATGTGAAAAAAGTATTACTAGAAATTCATGTTTTTTTTAAAAATAAATAACTTGCATTGGGAAAATTATATATTTTGCAGACAAATTGTACAAATAAAATAACAGTGATAGTCGTATAATTAAATGGGAAAAGGTCACATTTTCTGCACAATGGGTTGCACGGTGGCTCAGTGGTTAGCACTGCAGCCTTGCAGCACTGAGGTCCGGGGTTCAATTCCCACCAAGGACAACATCTGCAAGGAGTTTGTATGTTCTCCCCGTGTTTGCATGAGTCTCCTCCGGGCACTCCGGTTTCCTCCCACATTGCAAAGACTGATAGGATGTTTAGATTGTGAGCCCCAATGGGGGCAGCATTTCAGATGTACATAAAGTACTATGGAATTAATAACGCTATATAAATGAATACATATTATTATTATTACCTGATCAACAACATTTTTTCTTATTAAAAGTGAATGCCTCTTATAGTCCGGAGGCAGCGTCTTGTGATGGAGGAGTCCTTCTGACCCACCCCAAGGCCATGGGGACTCGGATCCCGGGAGTTGATTATGGGGTATTGTCACAGGCGGTTAATACCCTGGTCTGTGGCCCTGGTGGGCGCTTAAAAAGGGGTTGTAAAAATAAAGGGATATTGTGTTAAAGAGTTCGTGACACCACCTACGGTGTCTGGTGATGGCACCAGTGCTGCTGCAGACCTCCGAGAATGATGGATGGACAGCCTGATGGTGATGCTCCCCGGGGCAGTGATGTGGAATAGGATTTGGCACAGGGAGGTGGCTCTGCAGGCGGAATGTCTCTACAGTCTCTGGGTAGGACAGGATCAGGGCTGTAAGAACTGACACACACACACTGGGAGTAGTTTTCCGTACCTTTACTGATGTTAAACCGGCACTGTCCAGGGTACACTCCAGGTGGTCGGGAAGTACTTCAGGATTTCCACAGCGAGTTATTTGTAAGGCCTCCTTCTTCCTGTCTTGTGTTTAAAACCCTGACCTGTGTAAAACCTGGCCTGGCCTCCTCTGTGTCTCTCACCCGTGTGGTAGGCAGTAAGAACCTTCTGTTCGTTCTCTCCTGCTTCTATCCTGCCACTATCTCTCTCCTGTAGTTCCTGGCTCTTGTGCTGGTTGCTGATACAGGTGTCCGGGAGATTAGAATGTCATCGGTGAACCGGTGTTTTCTGCTTGACTAAATGCTCCTTAGCAAACTCAGACTCCGGTGTCCGGGTTGCTTCCTGGGGGGAACCGGTATGGTTCCTCTGCCCCCACTCTGTCTCTCGCCTTGCCTCCGACCTTCACTCTCGGGTTCCTTACTCTGGCTAGGCTCTCCTCTGGTACAGGCCTAGCACGGCTCCGCTGCCAGGGTGTCTTCACAGTACTGCTCTGTACTGCACGGACTGACTAACTCCACCCCCAGCAACTGTATTTATAGGGGATCTTGCCTAAGGGAGCAAGTGAGGCTTCCCCTACAGGCCTGGGGTGGAAGGTGTTGTGTGTTTAAGGGCACTTGATGTGGAAATCCCTCCATGCACTAGGTGTTCCTGTGGCTATCCATACCGCAGGGTGTCACCTTCCCCCCTAGTTAACTTCAGTACTCCTGGACTGAGAAAACTATTTTTACACATTCAACATTAACAATAACAGGTGTAATAACAGTCTCAAAAAATGAAAATTACAAAAACAGAGGACAATGCTGAAAAAACAGGTAAGGTGCAATCCATACGGCGCTAGTCCATCCGCCGTAGACTGTAAAAAGTTTATTGCCACATCCAGTCCTATGGCTTTGGTCCATTTTTAAATAAAGTGAGGGAAAATCCAGGGAAAATGTCAGAGTTCATACAGTAAAGTCTTTGTAGCCTCAACGCTTTTTTTTTTTTATTTTAATTTTTTATAATTTTTTAAATTTAACAATAAGGATAAAACATAACAAAATTATGCCGGCATATAACAAGGATACAAATGTCCAATACATACATTACATGTAACAACAAACAGCATGGTATCCCTTGGAGACACATTATAGACCCCAGCCCACCCTACTCTCCACTCCAGGAGCAATTCAAGGGTCACCGTTCAGTATAGGTGAAGTCATTTATTTTATTCACCCACATACTAATGCTCGGTGGGGAGGGGGACCTCCAGCATTGAGGGACGCACGCTCTTGCAGCCATCACCAGAAAACGTAAGAGACTTTATACGATGAAATCGGGAAGGCCGAGAGCAGAAAAAGCTCCGGACAGAGAACTTGCTCACTCCTAAGCTCAACGCTTTTAAAAGTTACGGGTTTAAGCCTTCTAAGTCCAATAAATTATGAATATATGAATGCACAATAAATATTTTCCCTATGGGCGTCTCGGATTAGGAGTTCTGGTTTCTACCTCCCAACCCCAGGAACTTTCTGTACCTAACTTAATATTCATGGGGCTGGGCCCAGTTCCTCCACCCTTCTGTACACTAATATTCACATTCAATGTACATGCAGTTCCATATTTACATTTTACACTTTACTTCATCTCAGTCTTTATAGTGAAGTGGTGGTTGTCCAATATTGCTATGGGTTGATCTGCGTTGTACTGGTGTTGTACTAGTGTCTACTTCTAGTGTGGAGTGTGCACTATCCACTAATCTACGGGTAGACCTACGTGATGCTGGCAGATTATAATATTGCTGTAGTCTTTCTTTGGGACTGGCAAGATCACCGATTGCAGGATCCTCTAGTTCTGCTACAACAGGTGCTTCTTCTTGGATTTGAACAGGTTCTTTTGGAACTCTTAGGGTACCTGTAAAATGCTGCAATTTTTGGTGGCGATATATGTCGATCTAACCTGCGCGTGCACGCTTTTGATGGTCACCTCAGATCGCCGATGGCGCTTTTACACGCTGCAATTTTGCCTCAACCTAAGGCAATGTGTCGCCCCAGAAGTTGCCTCACCAACAGCGGAACCAATCCGGTCGACTTCTCTCGCCGCTGCACACGCCGCAATCCCCAAAGGAATGTGGGCGTACATGTTCAGCGCAGCGAGAACATAGGCGTGCCAGACTGGTCTACACCCCGCCCCAAACACGCTCATTGGACAACGCAATAGCATTATGTTCACACCGCCAACATATTTGGAGACAAAAAGCTAAATGCGACCAAAAACAACAGTACACTGCAGTAAAAGTATTAAATGCAAGTGCAGTATAAAAAATAGTATAACAAATACAGGGTACTTAGTCTATCCGTTTTTTTGCGCAAAAAAAGTTATATCAAGCCACGTCACTAACTTCAAAGTGTACCCATCTCTGACGCGGTCCTAACTGTTGTATTAAAAAACCTGACTAGTGTGTATACTTACCAGTGAGCAGGAGCCAGCAAGACCTGTGTCTGAGATGGACTGAAGGCGACGGGGCTCTATGTGTGCAGGGCCCAGAGGGGGGCGGGAACTCCATCTCTTGCAAAGCAAGAGGCAACTTAATTAGAAACAAATGAGTCCTGCACACAGAGAACAAGTCTGTAAGAACATGTTCACACCGCCAACATATTTGGTTTGCTTTGCAAGAGATGGAGTTCCCGCCCCCTCTCTGGGCCCTGCACACATATAGCCCCGTCGCCTTCAGTCCATTTCAGACACTGGTCTTGCTGGTTCCTGCTCACTGGTAAGTATACACACTAGTCAGGTTTTTTAATACAACAGTTAGGACCGCGTCAGAGATGGGTACACTTTGAAGTTAGTGACGTGGCTTGATATAACTTTTTTTGCGCAAAAAAACGGATAGACTAAGTACCCTGTATTTGTTACACTATTTTTTATACTGCACTTGCATTTAATACTTTTACTGCAGTGTACTGTTGTTTTTGGTCGCATTTAGCTTTTTGTCTCCAAGCATTATGATTGGCCAGCCTGCGCTGGCTAATGCTTGACGCCATTGTCTCGGAGTTTGTGATGAATACACGCTCATGTTGTTGAAAGTGGCTGCTGCGACACACTTTTCGAGCCGCTCAAGCATCACACAGGAGCGGTTTTGTGCAGGACAATGGCTTACACTACACAATGGCTATGTGTGCGTCTGTAGCTGATGGCGGGAACATACAAACCACACTATGCCCATATGTGCCTACATTGGTCCATGCCATGGTACAGCAGCCATGGATGAACTGAACTATGTGTGTGTACACATGTTTGTGAGTGTGTACTGAACTGTACCTACATCCCCCACAAACACCATTGCTTGCTCCATGTGTGTGGACACGTTCCCCTGTGCCCCAAACACATCATAATGGATATGTACACACAGTCACGCCATACAGTGTGGCCCAAAGGGCTGGACCTGTGCACTGGATATTACCACACAATGCTGCACGGACCCATCTATACCATTTAACGGATCACATACCTCTGTGCACAGCATAAAGCTAAGTGCAACTGGCCGGGATTCCAAAGTAACGACACACACAGGTTGTATGTATTGTTAAGTTTGTTTTAGTTTGTAATTTTGTGCACACAAAAATTATGTAGAACAACACACACAAAATAACATAAAACACAAGTGTTCACATCACACAAAGAAATGCAACATGATGCGAAATAATGGCCAAAAAAAAAAAATTCAGAGTACCAAACCCAAAAAAACTAACTAACTAATGTTTACACACCCAAACACAAGAAGGTTCCTCATGGTGCAGCCACCCTGCTGACTCCACCCTCCTCATCACGTTGCTGCCTCACAACACCAGCCACCCTACACCTGCTGGTGCTGCCAGGCCACTGCCCCAGGGCCATTAAAGTAGGAGCAGTATGCGTCTCTGCTGCTCCTGGCATCCTGCTGACTCAGACCCTGGCTCAGCTGCTGGAGTGGCGCCACGCCATGGTCGGCAGCACGCCAATCCCCGGGACGGACCTCCCCTGTTGTGGGGTCCACTGAAACCACATAACTTGCCGGCGTGTATGATGAGCGATCTCTACGATGCAGGAAGTTATGCAGCACACAGCAGGCCAGCACTACTACTTCAATAGATTCCAGTTTCATATGGAGACGTGTATGAAAATGTATTGGCCATGATCCCGAATGCATTGTCAACCACACGGCGGGCCCGGGATAGCCGGTAATTGAAAATGCGGTGCTCAGAAGTAAGCGTCCTCTGGGGATATGGCCGTAGTAGGTGAGCCTGAAGTGGGAAGGCTTCATCCCCCACAAACGCAAAGTTGAGATGATGAGTTGTCTCATCATTTGAGGGCAAGTTCAGTGCACCGCTCCTTAGGTCTTGGGCCAAGGAGCAGTGTGCAAACACACCCCCATCTGAGATATGCCCATTCATTCCAACATCCACGTAGAGGAAGTCATAGTTAGCGTCCACCAGGGCCATGAGGACCACACTAAAATATCCTTTGTAATTATAATACAAGGAGCCCATGTTGGGGGGTTTAGTGATCCTCACGTGCTTACCATCCAATGCACCACCGCAATTTGGAAATTGCCAGCGGTTCTCAAACCCTCTGGCAACATCCATCCATTCATTGCTGGGAACTGCATATAGGATGGGAGCAGACCACTCCAGATGGCCTCACACGTCTCGGGGATCAGGCGGCTGAGCAGGGACACTGACACACGTGAAGTGTATTGCAGGTCGGTCCTTGAATGACCTGTTGCCAGGAACCGCAAAGTTACAGCCAAACGCTCCTCAGGTGGCACAGCTCGACGTGGCAAAGTGTCCTGTTGGGCTATCAATGGCCTTATGCGTTCCAACAGGAATGTGAAAGAGTCCTCGGACATACAGAGATAGTCCCTGAAATCACGCGGACTCCAATCCTCCAGCTCACGGACCAGCCGCATGTGGCTCCGGGTGTCCCGGTGCAGAAGCCAATCCCGAGCCCACACACGCCGTGGTCTGCGAGCCCGCAGCCTCTCATATCTATCCTCCAGCCACAATTCCTCTTCCACCAAGGCAAGAGCCACGATAGCATCTCCATCAGGGTCCATGATCATCTCACGTACCAACCCCTGCAAATGTGAGGAAAAGAAACATCACTACAAGAATTCTTCATCACACATCATCAACACCCACCACCTCCTTCCCTATACATCTCCTACCCACTATACAACATCCTACCCAAGTGTGCTCATCAGCCCACCCACATACATATATAGCACTATTCAAGGGCCAAACACAACATTGCACTGGCTGACAACCAAACCTGGTCACTCTACACCCCTGGCCCTCCTGTACAAATACATCTCCCTTGTCAAAATCAGCACATTATGAGCAGAACCCCATATCCCTGGCCATAATGTTGAGGTATGACCACAAGGCGTGGGCAAAGGCATAGGTCACATTTAGCAAATCATGGTTGTTACCAACTGCAGACAATTACATTATACACGTACCCCAGCCTTTGTGTGTTATTTATCAGGCCATACAGCAGACTATTGAATACTCATCATGTCCAAGAGACATCCCTGATGTGTTGTGGACGCCGGATCTTCAGAGGCAGACATTCTCTGAAGCCACATGGCCCCATGTCCAAGAGACATCCCTGATGTGTTGTGGACGCCGGATCTTCAGAGGCAGACATTCTCTGAAGCCACATGGCCCACTCCACATCTCAGTTTGGGCAGAATAGTCCCATTGTGTGCAGTAAACGACAGTACTATGTGGCCACAAATCAGATGTTCCACGCAACTAAAGACACACGCATCCTTCAAACATGATCCTGTATGGCAAAGGCAAAATGGCTTGTGAATGAGGATAGGGTTTTGGTAGACAAAACACTCATGCATCCATTTGCCAGTACACAATTGAGCTAACAAACACAACATCAAGACTAACTACATACCCCACCACTTGGGCGTCAGCTACACTGCACAATAACAATCCGTAATGGTAAGCTGCTTTAAAAGCAACACAGCTATATCACAGTTCATGTTTGCACATCAGTACTTACTTAATGACTCTGGGCAGCAAGCGTGGGCTACCACGGTCGTGAGCGCTTTTTATATGGTAACCAACCAATCAGATAGCAGCGGCGTCTTGTAATCGACGTAGCCACCTGGGCGTACGCAGGTGCGACCAATGATTATGTGCCATTGTGCTTTTTTGATTGGTCATGTTGTGTTTAAATATGGATGTGCTGGGGCGCCACCCATGCTCTGACTTCAATGTGCATTGTGCTAGTAGCGTCTCATCACTAGAACTCTGTCAGACAGACGGTAAGTGAGGGGACATGCTATTGTGCACTCCTATACGTTAGTTTCTGTGTGCTGCAAACCCATATGTTGGCAGATGTTTGGGCGCCTTATGTACAGCTTCATGTAGCGTCCTATAGAAGTGTATTTAGCGACGTGTATGCATTGTACCTACACTCCGTGTCCTGTTTCACCCATAATGTTCTGGGAGATCCTTGCCAGGACAATCTGTACTACAGCACTATGGTTAGACATATATATGTGTGCATCTCATGAGTGTGTGTTTTAATGTAGATGGTAAGCCCATTTGTCAACTACAGACCTTGCCATCTTTCCCCGCACTGGGGCAAATTAGATATAGCCCCAGCCATGTCCTGCATGCCACATGTATGTCCAAATGTCAATGCCAATACTGATTCTGCATACCCAAGCTGACTACCACAACACATGTAATTAGTAGTGCTGGACATGGGTTGGCCACACAGAGTAGGGTGTCACCTGAGATGGCCATGTATGTGTTTGCATAACATCCCATGCCCCATCCCACCTCTATGATTTCCTACCGCCAAAACCTGCTGTCCACAATGTTTCCCCTCCTCCTCACCTTCACTCCCATCCTACTCCACTTCCTCCTAACCCCGAACATCCCTCCACCCACCAAGGCCATAGTGATCTCTCCATCCTTTCTACCCATCCACCTCACCCCCTCCTCCGAACTGTTCCTCCACACCCAATCCCTCTTCTCCACACACGCATGGCCCCCACGCAAACTCTCCTGCTCCCACCTCCTAACCCTCTCGCTGCTTCTCCTACTTGCAGGTGACATATCCCCCAACCCAGGACCCCCCCACCACATCCCTCCACTCACCTCCAATTCACGCCCATCCCCCATCACAAACTCTCGCAACCCCCACAACCTTATACCCATTCACCCAACCCCAGTCCCCCTGTCTGGAGCACTCTGGAATGCCCGCTCAGTGTGCAACAAACTCTCCTATATCCACGACCTCTTCATCACCAATAAATTCAAATTCCTCGGCATCACCGAAACTTGGCTCACCCCCGCCGACACAGCCTCTCGTACTGCACTCTCCTACGGCGGACTCACGCTTTTCCACACACCACGCCCTAATAGCACCCGTGGCGGTGGTGTGGGTATACTCTTGTCCGACAGCTGCTCCTTCATCCCCACTACACCGCCTCCCTCCGCCTCCTTTCCCTCCTTCGAATTGCACTCTGTTCGCATTTTCTCCCCCTGTAACCTCCAGCTCGCAGTCATCTACCGACCCCCGGGACCCACCGCCTCCTTCCTTGACCACTTCAACACTTGGCTTCTCCACTTTCTCTCCTCCGACATCCCCACCATCATCATGGGCGACTTCAACATCCCCATCGACACCCCCGACCCGCCTACCTCCCGACTCCTATTTCTGACCACCTCCTTTGGCCTCTCCCAATGGTCGTCCTCAGCCACTCACAAAGACGGCCACACGCTTGACCTCATCTTCTCCCGCCTCTGTTCCCTCACCGACCTCTCAAACTCACCCCTCTTCCAATCTGACCACAACCTGTTGACCTTCTCCTCCCTCTTTCCCCCTACCTCACCCCCCCTCTCCGGAAACTCAGTCACCCGCGCAGAAACCTTAAACTCATCGATTTCAACTCACTCTCCCACTCCCTCCTCCCTCTCACAGACCTCGCCTCCTCACCCGACGTTAACACTGCTGCCACCCTCTACAACTCCACACTAACTGCAGCTCTCGACCAGGCTGCCCCCCTCACCCACACCAAAACCCGCACACTCAGACAACCCTGGCTCACCTCTCTCACAAAAGAGCTTCGCCGAATGTCCAGGGTCGCTGAACGGAGATGGAAGAAATCCCACTCCACGGCCCACCTCACCATCTACAAGCAATCCCTCTCCAACTTCAAGGACGCACTCACCGCCGCAAAGCAAACCTATTTCTCTAACTTAATCAGCACACTGTCCCGAAACCCCAAACAACTGTTTAAAACCTTCAACTCCCTTCTCCGCCCCCAGCACCTCCTCCTTCCCCCCTCATCTCCGCCGACGATTTCGCCACCTTCTTCAAACACAAGATTGACAAAATTAGAGAAAGCTTCGGCCCAACGTCCCCCCAACCCACCACCATCACCGCCCAACACTCCTCGACCAAGGGAAGCTTCTCCAACGTGACTGAAGCCCAGCTCTCCACCCTCCTGTCACGATCTCACCTCACCACCTGCGCCCTCGACCCACTCCCTACCCATCTCATCCCAAACCTCACCACCACCCTCATTCCTGCCCTAACCCACCTCTTCAACCTATCACTCACTACTGGCGTCTTTCCCTCATCCTTCAAACACGCCTTGATCTCACCCATCCTCAAAAAACCCTCCCTCGACCCATCATCCGTCGCCAACTACCGCCCAATATCCCTTCTCCCTTTCGCTTCCAAACTACTCGAACAACACGTCCACTCTGAACTGTCCTCCTACCTATCCTCCCGTACCCTCTTCGACCGCCTGCAATCCGGTTTCCGACCCCACCACTCCACCGAAACAGCCCTCACTAAAGTCACCAATGACCTCCTGACCGCGAAGCGGAAAAAAACACTACTCCGTCCTCCTCCTCTTCGACCTATCCGCCGCCTTCGACACAGTCGACCACTCCCTCCTACTCCAAATCCTAGAATCCCTTGGTATCACTGACCTCGCCCTCTCCTGGATCTCCTCATATCTTACGGACCGCACTTTCAGTGTTACCCACTCCCACACCTCTTCCTCGTCCTATCCCCTTACTGTTGGCGTCCCCCAGGGATCGGTACTGGGACCGCTACTCTTTTCCATCTACACCCTTGGCCTAGGTCAACTCATCGAGTACCACGGCCTCCAGTACCATCTCTACGCCGACGACACCCAGATCTACCTCTCCGGGCCCGACATCACCTCCCTTCTGTCTAAAATCCCCCAATGCCTGACTGCCATCTCATCTTTCTTCTCTGCTCGCTTCCTCAAGTTGAACATGGACAAAACAGAGTTCATTGTCTTCCCCCCCAGCCCCCCTCCCCCTCTGCCAGACCTGTCAATCCGAGTCAATGACTGCTCCCTCTCCCCAGTCCCCCACTCAAAGTGCCTCGGGGTCACCCTCGACTCCTCCCTCTCCTTCAAGCCTCACACCCAAGCCCTCGCCACCTCCTGCCGACTCCAACTCAAGAACATCTCACACATCCGCCCGTTTCTTAATCATGACACCGCCAAAACTCTCGTCCACGCCCTCATCATCTCCCGCCTCGACTACTGCAACCTACTGCTCACCGGTCTCCCTGCCTCCTCCCTTGCACCTCTCCGCTCTATCCTAAACTCAGCTGCCCATCTAATCCACCTGCCTCCTTGCTACTCCCCTATCTCCCCTCTCCGCATGGCACTCCACTGGCTCCCCACCTCCCTAAGACCTCGCTTTAAAATCCTAACCCTGACCTACAAAGCCATCCACAACCTGTCCCCCCCCCCTACATCTCCGACATGGTCTCCCGATACCAACCCGCACGCAACCTACGCTCCTCACAAGAACTCCTCCTCTCCTCCCCCCTCATCTCATCCTCCCACAACCGCATACAAGACTTCTCCCGCGCCTCCTCTAGATTCTGGAACTCCCTCCCCCAGCACGTCAGACACTCGCCTACCCTCAAGAGCTTCAAAAAGAACCTGAAAACTCATCTATTCCAACAAGCCTACAACCTATGATGAGACCCAGCGCCGCTCCACCAAACGCTCGGTGCTCCCCACACTATCGTGTTCCCCCACCCCTATAGACTGTGAGCCCTCGTGGACAGGATCCTCTCCCGTCGTGTATCAGCAAGCATTGACTGCTCATGTGTACTGTACCTGTCGTTGTTACCCCCACTTCTTATGTAAAGCGCCATGGAACCAATGGCGCTATATAAATAAATAATAATAATAATAATAATTATCATAGTAATGAGTAAGTAATAAAAATGTTTTATTAATCAGTCACAGCTCACATTTAGCACAGAAAAAGATAGTTAAAGTAGTGATAGGAAGGTGCAGGGACAGGTAGTGATAACCGGGGGGGCTTTATGGAGGTGACAGGTTCACTTTAATAATAATACATGTTATTTCTATAGGGACAACATATTGGGCAGCACTTTACAATTCAGAGGGGACATGTACAGACAATAAAGACATTATAGAGGAACACATCATTCACCCAGAGCAGCGAGGGCCGCGCTCACAAGCTACAATCTAAGGAGAACTGGAATTATCAATATCTAATTATAATAGAAAGTTCTTCATGTTCCACCAGGTTGTTTGTGCTCTGAAATATCACATTCTGGATACAAAAGAAAAAGCCTTTACATGATAGAAAATGTGTTCAAAGCCCTTGTGTGGAGGTGACGAGCCGAGGATGGAGATGCTTCACCCCAAAACTAACAACACAGGGGATTGTCAGCTCCGAATCTCCTGCTCTATTCTGGGATTGGGAGTTATGATATAGAGGGAGGAGGGAAACATTCTATGCACATTAGATATTGCATTTTATTTGCTTTTTGGATTGTGGCCAAAAGTATTGACCCCCCTGCAATTCTGTCAGATAATCTTCAGTTTCTTCCTGAAAATGATTGCAATCACAAATTCTTTGCTATTATTATCTTCATTTAATTTGTCTTCAATGAAAAAAACACAAAAAGATTTGTCCTAAAGCCAAATTGGATCTAATTCCACCAAACATAAAAAAGGGGGTGGACAAAACTATTGGCACTGTTAGAAAAATCATGTGATGCTTCTCTAATTTGTGTAATTAACAGCACCTGTAACTTACCTGTGGCACCTAACAGGTGTTGGCAATAACTAAATCACACTTGCAGCCAGTTGACATGGATTAAAGTTGACTCAACCTCTGTCCTGTGTCCTTGTGTGCACCACATTGAGCATGGAGAAAAGAAAGAAGACCAAAGAACTGTCTGAGGACTTGAGAATCCAAATAGTGAGGAAGCATGAGCAATCTCAAGGCTACAAGTCCATCTCCAAAGACCTGAATGTTCCTGTGTCTACCGTGCGCAGTGTCATCAAGAAGTGTAAAGCCCATGGCACTGTGGCTAACCTCCCTAGATGTGGACGGAAAAGAAAAATGGACGAGAGATTTCAACGCAAGATTGTGCGGATGGTGGATAAAGAATCTCGATCAACATCCAAACAAGTTCAAGCTGACCTGCAGTCCGAGGGTACAACAGTGTCAACCCGTACTATCCGTCAGCGTCTGAATGAAAAGGGACTGTATGGTAGGAGACCCAGGAAGACCCCACTTCTTACCCCGAGACATCGAAAAGCCAGGCTGGAGTTTGCCAAAACTTACCTGAGAAAGCCTACAACGTTTTGGAAAAATGTTCTCTGGTCAGATGAGACAAAAGTAGAGCTTTATGGGCAACGGCATCAACATAGAGTTTACATGAGAAAAAAAGAGACATTCAAAGAAAAGAACACGGTCCCTACAGTCAGACATGGCGGAGGCTCCCTGATGTTTTGGGGTTGCTTTGCTGCCTCTGGCACTGGACTGCTTGACCGTGTGCATGGCATTATGAAGTCTGAAGACTACCAACACATTATGCAGCATAATGTAGGGCCCAGTGTGAGAAAGCTGGGTCTCCCTCAGAGGTTATGGGTCTTCCAGCAGGACAATGACCCAAAACACACTTCAAAAAGCTCTAGAAAATGGTGTGAGAGAAAGCACTGGAGACTTCTAAGGTGGCAGCAATGAGTCCAGACCTGAATCCCATAGATCACCTGTGGAGAGATCTAATAATGGCAGATTGGAGAAGGCGCCCTTCAAATATCAGGGACCTGGAGCAGTTTGCCAAAGAAGAATGGTGTAAAATTCCAGCAGAGCATTGTAAGAAACTCATTGATTGGTTACCGGAAGCGGCTGATCGCAGTTATTTTGGCTAAAGGTTGTGCAACCAAGTATTAGGCTGAGGGTGCCAATACTTTTGTCCGGCCCATTATTGGAGTTTTGTGTGAAATGATCAATGTTTTGCTTTTTGCTTCATTCTCTTTTGTGTTTTTTCATTGAAGACAAATTAAATGAAGATAATAATAGCAAAGAATTTGTGATTGCAATCATTACAGGAAGAAACTGAGGATTATCTGACAGAATTGCAGGGTGTCAATACTTTTGGCCACAACTGTATTAGTAACTGCATGTTACTAATTCTAACATACCGGATTCTTTAGACTATAAGACGCACATCTACATGGGAGAGAGAATGAAAGTGTGTATGAGAACCTTCTTCAACAACATGTGGCTCCTTACTTGTGTTCAGCTCTCAATCAGCAGCAATGTTAATGCAGGACAATGTCCCCTGTCACACAGCAAAATGGGGAAAGCAGGTCCTTTATCAGAAAACAAGGGATCAATGAAATGGTCGATCCCTCATCTAAACCCAATGGAAAATCTTTGGTGACAAAGTTATGGTCAAGAAACTCACAAGAGTCACAGAATTGTGGAAGAGACTGGAAGAAGAGTGGAGCAAAATCCCCCAGAGCAATGTGAGAGACTAGTGATGTCCTATGGGTCACAGATGTGCTGAAGTTATTCACAGCAAAGGCCTGGACACAGCAAAGGCCTGGACACAGCAAAGGCCTGGACACAGCAAAGGCCTGTACACAGCAAAGGCCTGTACATTTCCTACTGATTGGTGACTGTTGTAACCTTCACAACATTTCGTGTTAATCTTCCTCTGTCTACAGTCATTGCTGTTCTCTGATCATCAGATTTTGTGTAAAATAAAGGTTATAAGTTGATAAACTTTGGTTATTCGGAAATCCCTGTTCTAGAGGCTGGTGCTCCCCGTACACCAGATCCTTCACATGTTCATCAGTGTAGATCACATTCTGTCTGAGAGATCAAGTGATCCCACATTGTTGTGTAATTGTGATCCCCAGTATAGATCAGTGCGGGGCAGGAGGACAGAGAGACGTTTTCTCAGTGATCGGGAAGGACACTGTCTCAGTATTCTCCTCCATCACAGGACGCTGCATCCGGACTAGAAGAGGCTCTCACTTATTAACACGATTTTTATTATTAAAAGTGTCTTATAGTACAGAAAATATGGTACATTTGAAAATAATCTCTTTAATTATACGACTCTCATGTTTTTTGTACAATTTGTCCACACAATATATAATTTCTCCTAGTGCGAGTTATTCTTGATGATAAACAAAACATGAATTTCCAGTAAATCTTTTTTACATTTCAGTCATGATAATGGTCACTGCCCGTGTGAGCTCTTCGGTGCCTGACAAAATTAGATTTATATGCAAAACATTTCCCACATTCTGAACATGAAAAAGGCTTCTCCCCTGTATGAATTCTCTGATGTCTAACAAGATCTGATTTCTGTACAAAACATTTCCCACATTCTAAACATGAGAAAGGCTTCTCCCCTGTGTGATTGCTCTGGTGCCTAACAAGATGTGATTTCTGTACAAAACATTTCCCACATTCTGAACATGAAAAAGGCTTCACTTCTGTGTGACCTCTCTGATGTATAACAAGATCTGATTTCTGTACAAAACATTTCCCACATTCTAAACATGAGAAAGGCTTCTCCCCTGTGTGATTGCTTTGGTGCCTAACAGGATGTGATTTCTGTACAAAACATTTCCCACATTCTGAACATGAAAAAGGCTTCACTTCTGTGTGACCTCTCTGATGTATAACAAGATCTGATTTCTGTACAAAACATTTCCCACATTCTAAGCATGAAAAAGGCTTCTCCCCTGTGTGACTGCTCTGATGTATAACAAGATGTGATTTATCTACAAAACATTTCCCACATTCTGAACATGAAAAAGGCTTCTCCCCTGTGTGACCTCTCTGATGTATAACAAGATCTGATTTCCGTACATAACATTTCCCACATTCTAAACATGAGAAAGGCTTCTCCCCTGTCTGAGTTCTCTGATGTATAACAAGATTAGATTTATTTGCAAAACATTTACCACATTCTGAACATAAAAAAGGCTTCTCCCCTGTGTGAGTTCTCTGATGTATAACAAGATATGATTTCCGTAGAAAACATTTCCCACATTCTGAACATGAAAAAGGCTTCTCTCCTGTGTGAGCTCTCTGATGTTTAACAAGATGTGATTTATCTACAAAACATTTCCCACATTCTGAACATGAAAAAGGCTTCTCCCCTGTGTGACCTCTCTGATGTATAACAAGATCTGATTTCTGTACAAAACATTTCCCACATTCTAAACATGACAAAGGCTTCTCCCCTGTGTGAGTTCTCTGATGTACAACAAGATTAGATTTATGTGCAAAACATTTACCACATTCTGAACATAAAAAAGGCTTCTCTCCTGTGTGAGTTCTCTGATGTTTAACAAGATGTGATTTCTGTACAAAACATTTCCCACATTCTGAACATGAATGTGGCTTCATCCCAGTATGAATTGTCTGATGACTAACAAGATCTGATTTCTCGTTAAAGTGTTTTCTCCACTTGGAACAAGAAAATCTCTTATTGTCTGTGTGAATTTTTTGATGTTTAACAAAAGATGTTTTGAGGGGAAAACTATTTCCATATTCTGAAGGTGAAAGTGGCTTCTTTGCTGTAAGAGCAGTTTGTTTTTTAATGCCTCTGTTGTGAGGTTTATTCTTCTTAGTAGTCTGTGATGATTCAGAAGATTGGACCTGTTTCATAGGATCAGATGATAGATCTTTGCTGTGAAGGGATGATGGGATATCTGGAGTAATGACATTCACATCAATTGTATCCTGTGTGGTTTCTAGTTCATCTGATTTATAAATTGAAGATGTCAGTTCTCCTTCTGATCTCCTGGTACAGTCATCTGACAAGAATAAACACAATTATTATTTTTGAATAAATTATACCTGAAATTAATATTTTTTAAAATTTCTACTTAAAATGTAAATTGTCACTTCAGTGTTGAAGTTGGCGAACTCTAGTGCCACCTAATAAAGGTAGCAATCCTACAAGTCATAACTGACTCTTTAACAAGCCTTTTAATATGACTTAGGATTTGTGCCAGATCAGAACCCCAAACTGCAGACGCTGCGTTTCAGGGTGATTGCCCCTCATCAGTGCAGTGTGTGGGATTCTGATCTGGATGTATGAGAGGCTAAGACAAGGTCTGGGAGAATAGCTATTCTCCTTGTAGAGGAGGTGACGGATCTACTGGAACAGGTGGTGCAGTAGCTGTGATATATCGCGGGTCTGCTGGTCTCTGCCCAGGCTTAGACCCAGCTGGAACCCATGATTTCCCTCCTTGATAAGTTTTTTTGGGGGGCGTGATAAGTTTTGCTCATTCCAAGAGACCTGCAAGTTATACTTCAGGCTCAGCCCTCGTTCTGCAGGGAGCGAAGAATAGAGAGTGGGGATCGTTGTCTCCCTGTTGCGAGGAGGTCCCCAGTCCTGGGCTTTCCCTCTACCGATCAACTATCTATCTATGTGGTTGGTAGATGAGTTTTTTTGTGGCTTTGACCCGACTCTATGGAGACCCTGATGGCTTCTCTCTGGCAGTGTCGAATCTCTGTAGAGTACGGCAGGGGATGCGGCCGGATGGGGACTACTTTTTGGAGTTATGGAGGTGGGACGTGGCCGGCTGAGGAGTACTGTTCAGAGTACTGAAGGTGGGCCACGGACACCCAATGGAATGACCCGACTCTTAGGTGTCAGCTCTGTCAAGGGATGTCTAGTAGACTGCAGGACTCCATGGCTCAGTACTCTACTCCAGAGTCGCTGGAGGCTGCTTTGTCCCTTGTCATGAGAATAAATCGATGCCTCAGGGAAGGACCCACCCGGACCCCTGTTCTCCCCATGGAGGAGGTCCTACAGTTGCAGGTGGAGGAACCTATACAGATAGGGGAGGGTGTCCCCTCATGTTAGATCGCTTGTAGTTAGCTGTGGGATGGGGGCGTGCTTTTACTGTGGGGCTTAGGGTCACCTAGTTGGAGTTTGTTCATCCATACACAGACAAATGTCTCAAAACCCGTCTCCCCCATGTTGTGTGGAGAGTGGCGACCTGGGCATGAATGTTTCCTCCATTTTTCACACTTTTACGGCTGTTATGATTCCAGGACACAGAGGGGATACCATTCCCACTCTTCAGGATATTGCTAGGCCTCGGTTTCTCCTCCTGTGATCTGAGGGGGGAGTTGTCCATACCGTGTACCCGACTCCTGAATGTATGGTTCCTAAGTCAGTTCTATCAGAGGTGTACACTCCCAATACACTATCTGAAGAACCCCCCCCCTCGTCAGATCATTTTGAGGAAGGCAACCTGGGCGAATATATTTCCTCTGTACTTCCCCTCTCTCCTGGTAATGTGAATAAGGTGCAACCGGAGAGAAGGCGCACAATCTCTCCCTCTGCCCAGGTACTTTCTGGACCTACGTGTTTCCCCAGGAGAGGTGGGGGAGGGTGGTGGTTGCACCTATGGAAGTTCCCCATTCTGAGAGTGGGAGTTGCAGGATTCAGGGTGACGCCTCAGTTGTCGATCCTTCAAGGGGATGTACACATTCTTAAAGAAACATTCAGGGTTCAGTCCTTGGCCCTCTTCTCTTCTCACTCTACACAGCCCCGATTGGACAGACCATCAACAGATTTGGCTTTCAGTACCATCTTTATGCTGATGACACACAACTATACACTTCTTCCCCTGACCTTACTCCCGCTCTAATAAAGAACACCAATGACTGTGTAACCGCAGTCTCCAATATCATGTCCACTCTCTACCTGAAACTTAATCTTTCCAAAACTGAACTACTTCTGGTCCCGCCCTCCACTAACCTCCCTAAATCAGACATCTCCCTCTCTGTGTGCGGCACCACAATAGTGTCTAGTCAGCAGGCTCGCTGTCTGGGTGTTATGTTTGACTCTGATCTTTCCTTCACCCCATATATACAATCTCTCGCCTGCTCTTGCCGCTTTCACCTGAAGAACATCTCCAGAATTCGCCCCTTTCTCACCTTGGAAACCACAAAAACCCTCACTGTGGCCCTGATTCACTCCCGCCTTGACTATTGTAATTCTCTCTTAGTTGGCCTCCCCCGCACTAGACTGTCCCCTTTCCAGCCCATCCTTAATGAAGCAGCCAGGATTACCTATCTAGCTAATCATTACTCAGACGCTTCTGCTCTATGCCAGTCATTACACTGGCTGCCTATATACTATAGGATCCATTTCAAACTGCTTGTTCTCACCCACAAAGCTCTTCACAGTGCAGCACCCCCATACATCTCCTCTCTCATCTCTGTCTATCACCCCACCCGTTCTCTTCGCTCTGGAAGTGACTTTAGACTCACTTCTGCATTAATCCGAACCTCCCACTCCCGGCTCCAAGACTTCTCCAGAGCCGCACCAATTCTCTGGAATGCTCTACCCCATGAAATTAGGTGTATCCACAACTTAGATAATTTTAGGCGATCCCTAAAAAAGCATGTTTTTAGGGCGGCCTATCATGATCCCTAGTCAGTCAACTAGACATAGCCTATCCGCGCCGTCTCAAGTGGATCACAAATAACGGGTTGTGGCCACTTATTCTACTCCTATCTGTTCCCCATCTACTGAAGTTGACTATACCATCATTGCAAATAAGCCCCTGTACCTTGTCACCCCCACCTCATTGTTAGATTGTAAGCTCTTATGAGCAGGGCTGCCATTTTTTGCTCCAATTATTGTATTATATTATGCTTTGTATTGTATTGTTTATGGTATTGTATTGTATTTTCTAATTGTTTCTATTGATTGTTTAAATGTGAACTTTGTATTGTGAATGTGAAGCGCTGCGGAATATGTTGGCGCTATATAAATACAAATTATTATTATTATTGTCATTTCACACCCCCAATTATCAGATAACTCTGTGTCCTCAGCCTACTGGTCCCTGTGTAAGTCCAGACCCATGTATAGGGGTTAGAGGGTGAAGGACAATTCCTGGGATATGGAGGGTGGAGTAGATAGTGCCAGCTCTGTTTGTGGCAGCCATCTTTTGAGCTGTCAGGTGATCACATGATTGTGATATGTCTGGACTCCACCACCGATAAAGCAGCCACAGCCGGTGACTGAGAAGAATCTGTGACTTCTCTGCATTCAGTGGTCACTACTCACCTGGGCGGTGATCTGTAGGGATCTCCTCTGTCCTCCGCTCATCACCCCTCACATAGGTCTCTGGAGGATTAATATGGGGCAGATCTTCACCCTGAAACAAAGATTATAAAGTCACAGACAGATGGAGAAGTCCCATCTATGATCAGCTGTAATCTGCCATCTCCACCGTTCTCATTACACAAGTATAACACATCTAATAGTGGAGGAGAAAACAAGACTGAGACAAGATCTTCACAGCCGTCTACACATCATAGGGAGATCTCATCACACCTTCTCTCCATCTACCTGATGATCCGGAGGAACATCGGGATCTTCTTCTTTACAGTCCTGTGGGAGAAGAGGACGGGGACATCTCTCTGGTGTTGTCCTCTTACTGGATAGACCTGGAGGAGACACATACAGGACTGAATTCATTCTTTACATACAGATCATTATAGGCCGTGTGGATTTAGTCCTGTCTATTACCTGCTGATGTGAGGGGATCCTCCATCATGACCATGTCCTTGTACAGATCTCTGTGTCCTTCTAAATACTCCCACTCCTCCATGGAGAAATAGACGGCGACGTCCTGACATCTTATAGGAACCTGACACATACAATGATAGCGCGGTCATCATTCCCCCATCCCTTCATAGCGTTACTGTATAATGTCCCAGCAGCAGCATTCCCAGCAGTGTCACCTCTCCAGTCAGCAGCTCCATCATCTTGTAGGTGAGTTCTCGGATCTTCTGCTCATTGATGTCCTCATGTATCAGGGGGTGAGGTGGAGGCCCCGTGATTGGGCTCAGGGCTCTTCCCTCACACTGTACAGGCTCCTGACAGCACAGATCACTCCAGCTCTTCTTCACCACTGTGTAATCCTGGTTATGGAGAGGAGACACATTAATAAATCTCCAGTCTCCAGACATTTCCAGAGTCCTCACCTCTCCTGTCCTCTGTTCTTCTGTCCATAGATAAGAATGATGTGATGTGACATCTCTCACCTCTCCAGTAACAAGGAAGAGGATCTCTAGGGTGAGGGGTAAGATCCTCTCCGCCATCTTGTCCCTGTCCAGATCCATCCTTGATGGTCAATCAGGAGAATTCTCTTCTATAGAAGATGTGAGAGGATCCGATATTGTAGAGACCTGAATGGGGGAAGATGAACTTACTGGTATGACATCACTTCCTGTCACATGATACAGTATGTATTGCTTCCAGGTGTGATGTAATTTCCTGTCACATGATCATCACAAACCACATATATGGCTGCTCTGTGCTGACAAGACCTGTGATGATGTCACACGGAGGGGAGGAGTCAGGGGTCACATGATCAGTTCCTCAGTGTATGCAGGACTCTGCTGTGCTGGCTGTCATGGTGATGTACAGATTGGAGCCTATTGTGTACGAGGTGTACGGAGCGGAGCCGAGTGTGTACGAGGTGTACGGAGCGGAGCCGAGTGTGTACGAGGTGTACGGAGCGGAGCCGAGTGTGTACGAGTGGTACGGAGCTGAGCCGAGTGTGTACGAGGTGTACGGAGCGGAGCTGAGTGTGTACGAGGTGTACGGAGCAGAGCCGAGTGTGTACGAGGTGTACGGAGCGGAGCCGAGTGTATACGAGGTGTACGGAGCGGAGCCGAGTGTGTACGAGGTGTACGGAGCGGAGCCGAGTGTGTACGAGGTGTACGGAGCGGAGCCGAGTGTGTATGAGGTGTACGGAGCGGAGCCGAGTGTGTACGAGGTGTGCGGAGCGGAGCCGAGTGTGTACGAGGTGTACGGAGCGGAGCCGAGTGTGTACGAGGTGTACGGAGCGGAGCCGAGTGTGTACGAGGTGTACGGAGCCGAGCCGAGTGTGTACGGAGCCGAGCCGAGTGTGTACGAGGTGTATTGAGCGGAGCCAAAAGCGTACAAGGTGTATGGAGCGGAGCCAAGTGTGTATGAGGTGTAGGGAGCGCAACCAAGTGTGTACGCGGTGTACGGATGTGAACCACGTGTGTACAAGGTGTATGGAGCGGAGCCAAGTGTGTATGAGGTGTATGGAGCGCAACCGAGTGTGTACGAGGTGTATGGAGCGAAGCCGAGTGTGTACGAGGTGTACAGAGCAGAGCTGAGTGTGTACGAGGTGTACAGAGCAGAGTGTGAACGAGGTGTTCGGAGTGGAGCCGAGTGTGTACGAGGTGTATGGAGCGGAGCAGAGTGTGAACGTGGTGTACAGAGTGGAGCTAAGTGTGTATGAGGTGTACGGAGTGGAGCTGAGTGTGTACAAGGTGTACGGAGCAGAGCCGAGTGTGCATGAGGTGTACGGAGCGGAGCAGAGTGTGTATGAGGTGTACAGAGCAGAGCAGAGTGTGTACGAGGTGTATGAAGCGGAGCCAAGGGTATGAGGTGGTGAGCGGAGCAGAGTGTGTACGAGGTGTACAGTGTGCAGCAGAGTGTGTACGAGGTGTACAGTGTGCAGCAGAGTGTGTACGAGGTGTACAGTGTGCAGCAGAGTGTGTACGAGGTGTACGGAGTGGAGCAGAGAGTGTACGAGGTGTATGGAGCGGAGCCAAAAGCGTACAAGGTGTATGGAGCGGAGCCAAGTGTGTATGAGGTGTATGGAGCGCAACCGAGTGTGTACGAGGTGTACGGAGCGAAGCCGAGTGTGTACAAGGTGTACAGAGCGGAGCCACGTGTGTACAAGGTGTATGGAGCGGAGCCAAGTGTGTATGAGGTGTATGGAGCGCAACCGAGTGTGTACGAGGTGTACGGAGCGAAGCCGAGGGTGGATGTAGCGACCGGTGGTAAGGCCGCGGGTGTGTGTGTATGATCTTTCTCAACAGAATCCCCATACTCAGATTTAACCGGTAGTAACATTTCTTTACTGTAAAACATGTTTATATCACAGTCAACCAAACTATATGCGCACTTGTATATATTAGAGTCTCTGAATCTTCACTTCTGCCGGGTACGCAGCAAGAAAAGAAAACACAACAATGAAGGTATCTTTCCCTAACTTTCCCTAAAATCACGTACCAGTCTTATCACAGAAGAAGATGTCGCTCCCACGTAGCAGGCCTGGGGGTCTCCTCAGTCTTCTTCTTTGGTCTCCTTCCGCAGGTAACAGAACTTTTCTTTTAATGTCTCTCCTAGTCTCAGGGCACACAGAGCAGCAGGAGGGACATGACAGCAGCCAAATGGCTCCCTTATGTCGGTCACGGCCCCTACACATGCACTCCGGGTGCTCGGCGGGCAAGGTTTTGCAGAGCGGCCAGATACACAGCACCAAAGTCCAGTGGCCCAGGATCAGTCACAGGGGCTTCTGCGGGGTGATTTTTCCGGCAAGGTGTAGCAAAGTAGTCCACTTTCAACAGACATCCACAGGGAGATCTTCCCTGGCTCAACTCTGGATCTATACTGACTTCCCGCCCTTTCTGTTCCTGAGCACAAGGCTGTTGTGGGAGGGGATCAGTAATCAGTGTTTTTTTCTCTGCAGTCAATTCAGCACTTGTCCACGGCAGTAGCGGACTGTGTACTGTTCACTTCGGTGCCCATTTCAATAATACAATCCGAATTGCTCACCTCACTACATGTACGAGGTGTACAGAGCGCAGCCGAATGTGTATGAGGTGTACGGAGCGTAGCCGAGTGTGTACGAGGTGTATGGAGAGGACTAAATTGTGTACGAGGTGTACGAAGCAGAGCCAAATCTGTACGAGGTTTACAGAGCGGAGCCGAGTGTGTACGAGGTGTACGGAGCGGAGTCGAATGTGTACGAGGTGTACGGAGCGGAGCCGAGTGTGTGTGAGGTGTACGGAGCGAAGCCGAGTGTGTATGAGGTGTACGGAGCAGAGCAGAGTGTGTACGAGGTGTATGGAGCGGAGCCAAGGGTATGAGGTGGTGAGCGGAGCAGAGTGTGTACAAGGTGTACAGTGTGCAGCAGAGTGTGTACGAGGTGTATGGAGTGGAGCAGAGAGTGTACGAGGTGTATGGAGCGGAGCCAAAAGCGTACAAGGTGTATGGAGTAGGGCCAAGTGTGTATGAGGTGTATGGAGCGCAACCGAGTGTGTACGAGGTGTACGGAGCGAAGCCGAGTGTGTACAAGGTGTACAGAGTGGCGCCACGTGTGTACAAGGTGTACAGAGCGGAGCCACGTGTGTACAAGGTGTATGGAGCGGAGCCAAGTGTGTATGAGGTGTACGGAGCGGAGCCGAGTGTGTACGAGGTGTACGGAGCGGAGCCGAGTGTGTACAAGGTGTACAGAGCGGAGCCACGTGTGTACGAGGTGTACGGAGCGGAGCCGAGTGTGTACGAGGTGTACAGAGCAGAGCTGAGTGTGTACGAGGTGTACAGAGCAGAGTGTAAACGAGGTGTACGGAGCGGAGCCGAGTGTGTACGAGGTGTATGGAGCGGAGCAGAGTGTGAACGAGGTGTACGGAGTGGAGCTGAGTGTGTATGAGGTGTACGGAGTGGAGCTGAGTGTGTACAAGGTGTACGGAGTAGAGCCGAGGGTGCATGAGGTGTACGGAGCGGAGCAGAGTGTGTATGAGGTGTACGGAGCAGAGCAGAGTGTGTAAGAGTTGTACGGAGCGGAGCAGAGTGTGCATGAGGTGTACAGAGCAGAGCCAAGTGTGTATAAGGTGTACGGAGCAGAGCCTAGTGTGTACGAGGTGTACAGAGTGGAGTCGAGTGTGTACGAGGTGTACGGAGCGAAGCCAAGGGTACGAGATGTACAGAGCGGAGCAGAGTGTGTATGAGGTGTACTGTGTGGAGCAGAGTGTGTATGAGGTGTACGGCGTGGAGCAGAGTGTGTACGAGGTGTACGGCATGGAGCAGAGTGTATACGAGGTGTACATAGTGGATCCGAGTGTGTGAGGTGTATGGAGCCGAGCCAAAAGCGTACGAGGTGTACAGATCGGAGCCAAGTGTGTATGAGGTGTACGGAGAAGAGCCGAGTGTGTACGAGGTGTACGGAGCAGAGCCGAGTGTGTACGAGGTGTATGGAGCGGAACCGATTGTGTACCAGGTGTACAGAGCAGAGCCGAGTGTGTACGAGGTGTACGGAGCAGAGCCGAGTGTGTACGGTCGGAGCCGAGTGTGTACGAGGTGTACAGAGCAGAGCAGAGTGTGTACGAGGTGTACAGAGTGGAGCCGACTGTGTACGAGGTGTACGGAGCGAAGCCAAGGGTACAAGATGTACAGAGCTAAGCAGAGTGTGTATGAGGTGTACTGTGTGGAGCAGAGTGTGTATGAGGTGTACGGTGTGGAGCAGAGTGTGTACTAGGTGTACGGCAGGGAGCAGAGTGTACTTGGTGTACATAGTGGATCCGAGTGTGTGTGAGGTGTATGGAGCCGAGCCAAAAGCGTACGAGGTGTACAGATCGGAGCCGAGTGTGTACGAGGTGTACGGAGCAGAGCCGAGTGTGTACGAGGTGTACGGAGCGGAGCCGATTGTGTACCAGGTGTACAGAGCAGAGCCGAGTGTGTACGAGGTGTACGGAGCAGAGCCGAGTGTGTACGAGGTGTACGGAGCGGAGCCGAGTGTGTACGAGGTGTACAGAGCAGAGCCGAGTGTGTACGAGGTGTACGGAGCGGAGCCGAGTGTGTAAGGAGCAGAGCCGATATCATGATATATACCTTTTCCCTGTCCTGTATTTCTGTATACTATGCCATTTAATGTATTGTAACCGTTCTCCGTTTTCTATTAGCTGTATACTATGTAATTTATTGTGCTGTAATTTAACATGCCTCCTTCCCCCAGGAATTGTGTTCCTGGACTGTAATGTAATTAAGCATTGGTCAACAGCTAGTGAAGGATAAGCCATTCTTCCTCCCAGCAGGTGCCTAGTCCAATCCACATACTACCAGACACACTGAAGCCATACGTTTCTAAAATCATCTGATGGAGCAAACCATTCAATAGTAGGTGTGAACCCCTACTCCCTTTCACATGGGCTGAACCTAAGAGCCCAGACAATACATTCATGTTTTAAGATCAGATGTGAGTTGACTGTGGAATGTGGAGCCCCCACGGGACAGGGGTACTCGGTACCGGACGGTACTGGGGAAGTCACAGGTGGCTTGGTCCGGCCCGTGTCCCTGGGCCCGCACAATAAGATGGGGATATTTACAAGGGGAATGTCACGGGTGACGCCACCCACTTGGTGCGGCCAGTGATGGGGCCCCCGCTGCTGCAGAACCTCGGGGGGTGATGGAATGGCAGCGGAGATGGTATAGTTCTAGTGGGGAGAACTGTATCCCCGGGACAGTAAGGGGTTAAGTCTCTGGTGCAGGTGTAACACACTTACTTTCAGGCACTGCGGGAATCTCTCTTCCTGGCTGGTGCTGACAGGCTGGATCTGTATGAGGGGAGAATGGTATGCAGATAGAGGCAGACAAGAGAGGCAATCCAGGGTTTTCCTAAGCTTTACTCTGAGTTCTTTCCAAGCAGTTTACAAGTCATTTGCAGTTCTTTACAAGCTTTGAGCACAGTTCTCAACACACGGTTGCATTCTCCCTTTCCGGGTTCCCTTCTCTTCTGCAGCCAGGCCTCTCTCTCCCTGTGACCCCTCACACAGTCTGTTGGTGTCCTTTCAGGGCTGTTTACGGTCTCCGTCTGTACGGGTGGTGTGTGATACGCCGGACAGTATGGCGGTGACTCGGGCTTCTGTGAGTCCTAGTGCGTCACTTAGCTGCCTGTCCTTTAGGGTAGGGATCCTAACATAAAGCTGTGATCCCCCGTCGGTATCTGGGGATGCCGGATGAACTACGGTCCCCTCTAGAGCCGACACTCTACTTAGCCCAGCCTCCAGCAGTCCTCAGCACGAGGCTCTACCAGGCTCCTTCTCTCTGTTCCTTCTAGTATTCTAGGAGGGCTTCTCCACCTACAGTCAGTGGCTTCAGCTGCTGTCTAGGGCCCGGGTTACACCGTCCCTTCTCTGTTCTGTCGCACTCCTGGTGGCATCAGCATCGGACGGGCTTTCTCTCCCCTCTGGCTCACACTGGCTCAGTACGGATTCTGTGCTCCTAGCCTTGCACTCACAGAAGTGTGATTGTCCTTCAGTC
Source organism: Allobates femoralis (assembly GCA_033576535.1). Classification (NCBI taxonomy): domain Eukaryota; kingdom Metazoa; phylum Chordata; class Amphibia; order Anura; family Aromobatidae; genus Allobates; species Allobates femoralis. The sequence continues at coordinate 163,806 of JARQOC010000055.1, read as the reverse complement.
TTTTCAGCTCAGCTCACATCGGCCTACTCTTGGTCTTTGCTTCTCAGCCTACTGTGGCCTACTAACTTCCTTTACTCCTCCCCCTCACTATATACTGTCAGTCACCTGACCTCTGGTGTGCCCAACCCACTCCTCTGAATCCACCACCCTCCGATCTCATATAGTTTCTAATCTCAGGGCTGGATGTAACCTTCTCTGACATGTGGGTTGTGTGGGCTGTGAGGGTGTTGTTGTGCAACAATGTCCTACCTGCCTGGCTGCAGTTCCCTTTGTGGCCTCCTGGACGCAGGGGCGCCACATTTTCCCGGATTTAAACCAGTGCGTCCTCGCGCTGCCCGTCATGGATTACCCTGAAAACATTTTTATTTTCATAACAGTAAACATTAAGTATTCTTGGTTTCTTCCCTTCCGGGAGGCACGATTTTTGTAACGTTACATTAACTATAAAACAAGTGCATGGGTATCTATGTCATTACCCTTTTCTGTAAAATACACATTATAAAAGCATTACTTTGTATCAAAAGTATAAAAGTTCTTCAAAAGTGCAAAAAGTTTCAAAAAGCAGCTTCAAAACAGTCAAAGTCTCATGCACTACGTCGCATGTGCAGCTGGTCTTAAAACCAAAGGGGAGCACACAAAGGTGCTCAACTATATACAATGAAAGTTCTTATCACATCATCGTCCGTGATATTAAATGTTCATTTCAAACATATAAGACAAACAGGGGAATGCTAGCATTCATTCAGGTAAGGTAGGGGATCAATAAGGAAAAATGCTTCATTCACACTTACAGTTTCTTCATCTGTTCTTCTTGATGCAGGACACGGGTCTTACTCCTTCCCTTCTGGATGCAGATCCCGCATTTCCATCCTTTCTTCTGCGTCCACGGTAACGCTTGCGATGTATTCCATCTGGGATACACCTCCAGGTCTTGCAGTGCAGCGTTCAGCAGATAGCTCTCTGGGGTCTGCGTTATAACATCCTTCATAGACTTGGATGTAACAGTTTCTAGGCTGATCAATGTTGATCTGAATCCGGGTCCGGTTCTCTTCCTGGGCCCGTGTCATCCGTTGGGGCAGCAGCCGCAATACACCCCTCCGGGTGTCTAGGACGTAGGGACGCTCCTCGCCGCCTTCAGCCATCTCTGCACGATCACAAATGCTCTTTCCCTGGCCGGGTTCCTCCACTGGTTCGTCTTGTGGGCCCTCCGGGATCACACGTGATCTCTCGTGCGCAGCGCTCTTCTGGGCGTCCTCCGCTTCCGTCCTCGTGTCTCTGAATGGCGACTGCTTCTCTTCCGGTTGCTCGCTCCGCCCCCTCCTGATGACGATTTCCTTCTCGGTTCGCGCCAGCTTCTCGGTAGGAGGGTCTAGGGGCGGCGGCTCTTCTTTGAGAGTGACAGCTGGCTCTCCCGGAGTTAAGGAGAGCCAGGGCGGGACCTTCTTTTCGCGCTTTGGACCGGACCGGCCCACGATGGGAGTGTTAGGAACGCCTCCTCTGCACATGGCGCTAGTCCCTTATGGCCGCCATTGGGGTCAGATTTGGCGGGAAAAGTTCTAAACACGTTTTCTGGGCGCACGAGGTCCAATTCTTTTGGACCGGGTAGATCCTGTTCGTGACGCCAGGTTGTGGAGCCCCCACAGGATGGGGGCACTCGGTACCTGACCGGACGGTACTGGGGAAGTCACAGGTGGCTTGGTCCGGACCGTGTCCCTGGGCCCGCACAATAAGATGGGGATATTTACAAGGGGAATGTCACGGGTAACGCCACCCACTTGGTGCGGCCAGTGATGGGGCCGCCGCTGCTGCAGAACCTCCGGGGGTGATGAAATGGCAGCGGAGATGGTATAGTTCTAGTGGGGAGAACTGTATCCCCCGGGACAGTAAGGGGTTAAGTCTCTGGTGCAGGTGTAACACACTTACTTGCAGGCACTGCAGGGATCTCTCTTCCTGGCTGGTGCTGACAGGCTGGATCTGTATGAGGGGAGAATGGTATGCAGATAGAGGCAGACAAGAGAGGCAATCCAGGGTTTTCCAAAGCTTTACTCTGAGTTCTTTCCAAGCAGTTTACAAGTCATTTGCTGTTCTTTACAAGCTTTGAGCACAGTTCTCAACACACGGTTGCATTCTCCCTCTCCGGGTTCCTTTCTCTTCTGCAGCCAGGCCTCTCTCTCCCTGTGACCCCTCACACAGTCTGTTGGTGTCCTTTCAGGGCTGTTTACGGTCTCCGTCTGTACGGGTGGTGTGTGATACGCCGGACAGTATGGCGGTGACTCGGGCTTCTGTGAGTCCTAGTGCGTCACTTAGCTGCCTGTCCTTTAGGGTAGGGATCCTAACATAAAGCTGTGATCCCCCGTCGGTATCTGGGGATGCCGGATAAACTACGGTCCCCTCTAGAGCCGACACTCTACTTAGCCCAGCCTCCAGCAGTCCTCAGCACGAGGCTCTACCAGGCTCCTTCTCTCTTTTCCTTCTAGTATTCTAGGAGGGCTTCTCCATCTACAGTCAGTGGCTTCAGCTGCTGTCTAGGGCCCGGGTTACACCGTCCCTTCTCTGTTCTGTCACACTCCTGGTGGCATCAGCATCGGACGGGCTTTCTCTCCCCTCTGGTTCACACTGGCTCAGTACGGATTCTGCGCTCCTAGCCTTGCACTCACAGAAGTGTGATTGTCCTTCAGTCTTTTCAGCTCAGCTCACATCGGCCTACTCTTGGTCTTTGCTTCTCAGCCTACTGTGGCCTACTAACTTCCTTCACTCCTCCTCCTCACTATATACTGTCAGTCACCTGACCTCTGGTGTGCCCAACCCACTCCTCTGAATCCACCACCCCTCCGATCTCATATAGTTTCTAATCTCAGGGCTGGATGTAACCTTCTCTGACACCTGGGTTGTGTGGGCTGTGAGGGTGTTGTTGTGCAACAATGTCCTACCTGCCTGGCTGCAGTTCCCTTTGTGGCCTCCTGGACGCAGGGGCGCCACAGGAAGTGAAAGGAGCGAGACCTGAGCTGAGGTCAGATCTCGTCGATCATGGGATTGCATTGAATCCATTGGACTCTTGCAAGGACTATTGCTTTCGTTTATGTGGCACCCTGTGCCAGGTCACCACAGACTTCTCTGGGACACTGAAGGATTTCTCACAGCGAGTAACCCACTTCCACACAACACCTTCCACCCCAGGCCTGTAGGGGAGCTCCACTGGTTGCCTTAAGCCAGTTCCCCATATAAATTCGGGTTCTGGAGGGAAAACACTGTGAAGAGCTGAATGAGCTGAGCTGGTACTGGAGGCCCAAGCAGTTGGTACGCCCGCAGCACCAACAATTGAGAGCCAGGGACCGTGAGACGGATCCATACGGGAACCCAATAGAGTGCCCTCAGTGCAGCAACCCGGGTGTGGAGTGTCACAGAGAGAGAGAAGCAACGGTCTGGTCGAGTTCCAAGCCTGCCAGACCCCAAACAGAGTAACTGAGACAAGGAGGCCTACAACCTTACTCGCTGTGGAGATCCTAAAGTGTTTCCCTCAACTTCGGACGAGTGTACCAGTACAGAACACCAGTAAAGGTACCAAAAGACTTTTATGTGTGCGTGTCCCTCCTTCCATCTGCACCACACCGATCGCGCTCCCCTACTCCCACCTTGCACAGAAACGACTGTGCTGCCCTATTACCCTCACTACAACCTACAGCCCCGGGGACCCCACTTGTCCTGTAGGGAGCGGTTCCACCTTGCTGCCGCCCATCACCCCGGAGGCCCAAGCAGCGCCGATGCCATCACCGTAACCTTACAGGTGGCGTCACGACTTGACATAATTTTTATTATTTTTTTCTTTTACTCATTTTTCATCTGCATCCCCCAGGCCCACGGCCTCAGGCACCGCTACCCGTGACATCCCCTCCAGACTGCGCCTGAGTGATCCAAGAACCCCCAGGGCCTGGGCTGGACATTTATCTGGCACAAGGATTATCGGGAGGTGCCCGGATCTGTTTCCTTTGTTTGGACTCATTGCGGACTCTGCAGATTTACCTTCATGTGTGTTGTTCCAGCTTTCTTGTTTAATAAATCTCCTTGGATTGATCATCGGCCGGGTGTCCCTTCCTGCTCTGTCGCACACCCCGTCACACCTACTGAATACCAGTCCCCTGTACTAAGGTGTCCTATGAGCGTGTGTGCTAGGTGCAGACTCTGTATTTTTCCTCCTTCATCCATGACTACGGAGGTGTGGCACCCTGGTTGGGGCACCCCAGGAACTCTTAGGATACAAATGGAGGAGTACACAGCAAGCAGCCTCACTTAATAACACAACTTACAACACCCCTTTCACCCCACGCCTCTAGGGGGAGCTCCACTGGTTGCCTTAAGCCAGTTCCCCCTATACATACGGGTCCTGGAGGGAGAAACGGCAGAGTGTGCAGTCGCTTTAGAACTGTGAACAGCTAGGAGAGCTGACCTGGTATTGGTGCCACACTATGCCCATACCAGCACACCCGGAAAGTGGGAGACCCTCGCAACAAGGGTCATAGGAGCAGGAGGCAAATACCTTCAGGGACAGAGGAGTTACTCTAACTCGCCCTAACAATCCGGTCACTGGGTCCGAGCTGCAGGGGCCATAGCGCAGGCTGCAGAGAAACCAGCACCCCAACAAGGGAGTTTAGCTCCCTGGACACCTGAAGCATCACCAAATGAGAGCCCGGAGCCAAGTGCGCACCAATAATGCTTTATAGTGCCCTCAGTGCAGCGAACTCAGGTGTAACTAGTCTCACCAGAACGAGCAACCCGGTTTGGTAGGATTCCATGTCCACCAGACCCTATTAGAACCACGTACATCAGGAAGCCTATACCACTGCTTGCTGTGGAACCTCCAGGAGTGTCGACTTCATCGCCCGGTTGAGTGTACCTGTTGACACCAGTAAAAGGTACAGAAAAGACTTTATATGTCCGTGCATTCTTCCTGGACTACTAATTAGAAACTGCTGAGCTGCCGTATTCCATCCCGTATAGCTCCTGGCCCCAGGAACCCCTGGTCATCCTGTGGGGAGCATCCCATCTAGCTGCCGCACATCACCCGGAGGCCCAAGCAGTGCCTGTGCCATCACCGGACACCCAAAGGTGGCGTCACGACAATCAATACCTTATCCCTATTCCTTAATCCCTTTTTATTTGACCACCGGGCCCCACAGCCTCAGGCGCGGAACCGTGACAAGTGAAGCATCGCCTGAGACCTCAGAACCCGGCAACGGTGAGTTAAAATCTGGCGATCACGAACAGGATACGAACAGACCCGTTTCCCAATGGAAATGTAAATTTGAACTGCCATTGCTGCGCAGAGAGCGGGAAGAGAAGGGGCGTTACTGTGCAAAGGGCACAAAGATACGCCCCGCCCCATGCTCTGACGAGTTCCGCAGAACGCAGCAGGAACCGGAAACTCCCGTGGTGCCTCACTCCTCACTGGAAGCCGACAACTTCCACTGAGATCGAAAGGGCTGGCCGCGCTTAACTAAGGGGGAGCGAGGATGAGTAATCCGGATCACAGCAACGCGGTACCCCCACAAGTAAACCCACCGGTTGTTTCGCCGGGGCTTCAGAACATGCAACCTCCAGTATTTCAGCCACCCGGCGGCGTCATGCTGCCACCGCAGCCCGCACCGACGGCTCCGATAATCTTTAATTTATGTATAACTGTTATACAGCACGACGCACTTGCAATATCGCTAGCGACATCGCTGAACACGTCATTTCCGGCGATGTCGCTAGCGATATTGACACGTGTGACGGCCCCTTTAGACCTGTATAGCCTGAGGCTGATACCTGATATTTATCTGGGGCAATTCCCTTGCATGGTAATCTGGATATGCACATGCACTTTACTCAGTGATTATTGATTGTATACCTATGCTGGTGTGACTTGTATCCGGGGATTTGTATATTTGACCTGTGTAACCTCCATTGTGAGTTATATCTCCCTGTATCCATCTATGTAACCCTTATGTGAATGGCACCATCTGGTTTTTTGTATGTGTCCAAGTATCACCTGCTCATTCACGCTGTGTAGTACAAGCCTGTGTTTACTCCGTAATTACAAATACATATGCCTGCTATCTTCTCGTGTCCTCCTGTTTATAAGTAAAAGTGCAGGTAGAGAAAGTGAGGACAGAGGTCGAAACCTGAATGAACATCGTAGAGGGCCTCAAAGAGACTTTCCATCCTCTGGTGACTACCCGGCCAGCTACCCGTGACTGTGACTGTGTACCAGTGAGAACTGACTTAACAAGTTGTCAGTAAATATCCGTGCAGAGCAAGAAGGTCTCCTGTGTCTTATTTCCATTAAGCTGGTAAACTGCATTCCAGTCTCAACAGCAGAGTCTATATCAAGCCTCCACCTGCCGAGCCGCCTTCCAGTGAGAAATCCATTCATCCATCCCTGCCCCAGGGATCCTGCTCCACCTAGAGAGAGCAAACACCATCTGGCTGCAGTATCATCATCCCTGGAGTAACGGTAACCCCCTATTCATTATCATAGTAATGAGTAAGTAATAAAAATGTTTTATTAATCAGTCACAGCTCACATTTAGCACAGAATAAAGATAGTTAAAGTAGTAATAGGAAGGTGCAGGGACAGGTAGTGATAACCGGGGGGGCTTTATGGAGGTGACAGGTTCACTTTAATAATAATACATGTTATTTCTATAGCGCCAACATATTGGGCAGCACTTTACAATTCAGAGGGGACATGTACAGACAATAAAGACATTATAGAGGAACACATCATTCACCCAGAGCAGCGAGGGCCGCGCTCACAAGCTACAATCTAAGGAGAACTGGAATTATCAATATCTAATTATAATAGAAAGTTCTTCATGTTCCACCAGGTTGTTTGTGCTCTGAAATATCACATTCTGGATACAAAAGAAAAAGCCTTTACATGATAGAAAATGTGTTCAAAGCCCTTGTGTGGAGGTGACGAGCCGAGGATGGAGATGCTTCACCCCAAAAGTAACAACACAGGGGGATTGTCAGCTCCGAATCTCCTGCTCTATTCTGGGATTGGGAGTTTCAATTTTATTTGATTTTTGGATGACAGATATTAGTAACTGCATATTGCTAATTATAACATATCGGATTGTTTAGACTATAAGACGCACATCTACATGGGAGCGAGAATGAAAGTGTGTATCAGAAACTTCTTCAACAACATGTAGCTCCTTACTTGTGTTCAGCTCTCAATGTCCCCTGTCACATAGCCAAGATGGGGAAAGCAGCTCCTTTATCAGGAAACAAGGGATCAATGAAATGGATGATCCCTCATCTAAACCCAATGGAAAATCCTTGGTGACAAAGTTATGGTCAAGAAACCCACAAGAGTCACAGAATTGTGGAAGAGACTGGAAGAAGAGTGGTGCAAAATCCCCCAGAGCAATGTGAGAGACTAGTGATGTCCTGTGGGCGCAGATGTGATGAAGTCATTCACAGCAAAAGCCTGTACACAGCAAAGGCCTGTACACAGCAAAAGCCTGTACACAGCAAAGGCCTGCACACTTCTACTGATTGGTGACTGTTGTAACCTTCACAACATTTAGTGTTAATCTTCCTCTGTCTACAGTCATTGCTGTTCTCTGATTATCATCATCACTAGCTGTGAGCCTGATTCTAAAGAATCGGGAGTCTAGAATCTGTATATAATATTTTAAGAGTTGTAAATAATAGACTTAAACACCAGATATATGACAAAGTAGGCGATGTAGGCAGAACTGTGAGGGTAGCAATATAGTGGAGGTGTAGAAAGAGTTAATGTCCGACTAACAGGACTATAACAGAGTAGGAACTTATAATGATATCAAAAATGTTATTGAAGGAGTTAATGTCCCACAACAGAGTCAGTGCTGTAAATTATATCCAAAATGGTGTTCAAGGGGTTAATGTAGCAGTGGCAGGAGTTATAAACACTACCAAATATGCAGTTAATGCTGAACTGGTATATAATGGGTTAATGTCGCAGTGTGATTACAACTACACACTGTGTTATAGAAATTACAGATAAATCGGAATGTAAGGGGTTAATGTTGCTACTGTCATGAGTACAATGAGAGAAGCCTCACTGGCCATTGAGATACATGGAGGAGTTTGAGTTTCAAATTTACCACTGTGAGGCGCTATGCTGATTGGTCGCTCTGTGCTGGCGCCGACCAATGAACATAGCGCCTCATTTCCCATTGAGATACATAGCGGTCTTTAGAACTGTGCATGGCCGGGCCCTTGGTTCTATTTTCGGCCACGGCGCTCGGTTCTCGTCGGTCGTCGCCCCTGCAACAACTCGCAATGCCCGCTCCGCAGCCACATCCACGACGACGGAAGTAGCGCAGAAACTTACGGAAGTGCGTTAGGGGAATTATATATTAGATAGTTTGTGTAAAATAAAGGTTATAAGTTGATAAACTTTGGTTATTTGGAAATCCCTGTTCTAGAGGCTGGTGCTCCCCGTACACCAGATCCTTCACATGGTCATCAGTGTAGATCACATTCTGTCTGAGAGATCAAGTGATCCCACATTGTTGTGTAATTGTGATCCCCAGTATAGATCAGTGCGGGGCAGGAGGACAGAGAGACGTTTTCTCAGTGATCGGGAAGGACACTGTCTCAGTATTCTCCTCCATCACAGGACGCTGCATCCGGACTAGAAGAGGCTCTCACTTATTAACACGATTTTTATTATTAAAAGTGTCTTATAGTCCAGAAAATACGGAATGTGCTAAATAATTTCCCTCTCATTTAATTATACGACTCTCATGTTATTTGTACAATTTGTCCACACAATATATAATTTCTCCTAGTGCGAGTTATTTTATTTCCAGTAATACTTTTTTTACATTTTAGTCATGATAATGGTCACTGCCAGTGTGAGCTCTTTGGTGCCTGACAAGATTAGATTGATATGCAAAACATTTCCCACATTCTGAACACGAAAAAGACTTCTCTCCTGTGTGATATCTCTGATGTATAACAAAATGTGATTTAAATTTAAAACATTTCCCACATTCTGAACATGAGAAAGGCTTCTCCCCTGTGTGACTGTTCTCATGTCTAACAAGATCTGACTTATGTGTAAAACATTTCCCACATTCTGAACAGAAGAATGGTTTGTCCCCTATGTGAGTTTTTTGGTGCCTAACAAGACTAGATTTATCTGCAAAGCATTTCCAGCATTCTGAACATGAAAAAGGCTTCTCTTCTGTGTGACCGCTCTGGTGCCTAACAAGATGTGATTTATTTACAAAACATTTCCCACATTCTGAACATGAATAAGGCTTCTCCCCTGTGTGACCTCTCTGATGTCTAACAAGATCTGATTTCTGTACAAAACATTTCCCACATTCTAAACATGAGAAAGGCTTCTCCCCTGTGTGACTGTTCTGATGTCTAACAAGATGTGATTTAAATTTAAAACATTTCCCACATTCTGAACATGAAAAAGGCTTCTCCCCTGTGTGATTTCTCTGATGTATAACAAAATGTGATTTAAATTTAAAACATTTCCCACATTCTGAACATGAAAAAGACTTCTCCCCTGTGTGAACACTCTGATGTCTAACAAGATCTGACTTATGTGTAAAACATTTCCCACATTCTGAACAGAAGAATGGTTTGTCCCCTATGTGAGTTTTTTGGTGCCTAACAAGACTAGATTTATCTGCAAAGCATTTCCAGTATTCTGAACATGAAAAAGGCTTCTCTTCTGTGTGACCGCTCTGGTGCCTAACAAGATGTAATTTATTTACAAAACATTTCCCACATTCTGAACATGAATAAGGCTTCTCCCCTGTGTGACCTCTCTGATGTCTAACAAGATCTGATTTCTGTACAAAACATTTCCCACATTCTAAACATGAGAAAGGCTTCTCCCCTGTGTGACTGTTCTGATGTCTAACAAGATGTGATTTATCTGCAAAACATTTCCCACATTCTGAACATGAAAAAGGCTTCTCCCCTGTGTGATTGCTCTGGTGCCTAACAAGATATGATTTATTTACAAAACATTTCCCACATTCTGAACATGAATAAGGCTTCTCCCCTGTGTGACCTCTCTGATGTCTAACAAGATCTGATTTCTGTACAAAACATTTCCCACATTCTAAACATGAGAAAGGCTTCTCCCCTGTGTGACTGTTCTGATGTCTAACAAGATGTGATTTATCTGCAAAACATTTCCCACATTCTGAACATGAAAAAGGCTTCTCCCCTGTGTGATTGCTCTGGTGCCTAACAAGATATGATTTATTTACAAAACATTTCCCACATTCTAAACATGAGAAAGGCTTCTCCCCTGTGTGACTTCTTTGATGTATAACAAGATTAGATTTATCTGCAAAATATTTACCACATTCTGAACATAAAAAAGGCTTCTCCCCTGTGTGACTTCTCTTGTGTTTAGCAAGATGTGATTTCTGTACAAAACATTTCCCACATTCTGAACATGAATGCGGCTTCTTCCCAGTATGAATTGTCTGATGACTAACAAGATCTGATTTCTGGTTAAAGTGTTTTCTCCACTTGGAACAAGAAAAGGAGATTTTTGTGTACTCACCGTAAAATCCTTTTCTCTTAGCCTCTAATTGGGGGACACAGACCGTGGGTGTTATGCTGCTGTCCACTAGGAGGCGACACTAAGCAGAATCTGCAAAAGAGTTACAGTGGATCCTCCTCTGCAGCATTACACCCCTGGAACAGGAAGTGATTCTCCAGTTTTGTGCTAAAGCAGTAGGAGAGTTAACAGATAATAACAGAGACACAGGAAGTCTACGCAGGCGTCCTGTGTAAACAAATATACTTAACAAGGTAATAACAGTGTAACAAGGCCTGAATCCAAACAGGCACGTGTGTAAACAGTTAAGAGTTAGCAGAGTAATACTAGTACCACAAGGCCTGAAACTAAGCAGGCGCATGTGGAAAACAGTGAAGAGTTAACGAAGCAATAATCGTATAACAAAGCCTGTAACTAAACAGGCTCACAGTACTACAAGGCCTGGAGCTAAACAGGCACAAGTTTAAACAGACAACAGTTAACAGAGAGATAATAGGCTAACGTGTAAACATGTTAACCATGTAACAGCTGATAAGCTATGAGAACTGTAGAAAAGGCCCAGAAGGGCAATAGGGTGGGTGCTGTGTCCCCCAATTAGAGGCTAAGAGAAAAGGATTTTACGGTGAGTACACAAAAATCTCCTTTTCTCCTTCGCCTCATTGGGGGACACAGACCGTGGGACGTCCCAAAGCAGTCCCTGGGTGGGGAAAGAACAATGGAACTAGCGACACTGAGCATGGTCAGTGAAGAACTATGCACCGACAGGCAGGCTGCTGCCGCCTGGAGGGCATGGATACCCGGACCTGCGTTTGTCGAGGGCTGAGTGCAAGCACTATATTGGCTTGGGTATGGGTGTAGGCTGACCTTTTGGCTGCCTATACACTGGTTGCGCCGATACTTCTCACCGAACTGTCCAGGAGGCTTCCACGGTCGCAGTAGAATGTGCCGTGACCTTCCCGAAGGAATGAGTTTTCGAAAGTATAAGCGTCTTGGATGGTTAGAGGAATCCACCTGGTTAGGTGAGCTTTAGAGGCTGACGTGTCTGCCCATTGGAAGAAGGATAAAGGAGAAACCGACCTCTTAGAAGGGCACCATCCTGGATACCTAGACGTGTAGGTCCCTGACAAGGTCCCGCATACGTAGGTCCTCCGCGACCGGACGGACTGGAGTCGGGCGCGGCGATGGCAGAGAGATTTCTTCATGTAGGTGGAAGGAGTAAACCTACCATAGAAGAAGAATGGAATCAGCCATAGGACAATCTTGTCCAGATGGAAGACTAGAAAAAAATTAATTACATGAGACCGCTGCAAGTACCGATACTTCTGCAGAGACAAATAAATGCCACCGAGCCATACTACTATTTGGATGAGGATGCTTAAGGTAACATCCCATTGAGGCTGAAGAGGTGGTTCTTGTAGTGCCGTGAGGACCAAGTTCAGGTCCCCACGGGTGTAGTCTTGTGGTATGGAGACCCTAAATAGCATACCCTCCGAAGGAAGGATTTCATAGACATCTGGTGGCAAGACATGTTTGTAAGCGGGTGAAAAAACAGCTGGAAAAAAAAACCTGCTGTGTAAGAGACCCTAAGGACAGACCTGAGTCTAGGTCTGAGTGGAAGAAACGGAGAGTCCCTGGCATGAAGTAGGGCCAAGGGAAATTACCTCTAGAGGTGCCCCAAGCCAAAAAACGATTACACATGTGTGATGGGATATCGCTGATAAGGCTGGTGTCCTCTCTGTGACTACGGTCGTTACAATATCCTGGGAAAAAAACCTCTTTGGTTAAATTCTAGGTCTCAAAGGCTACGCCATTAACCTCGGATGTGAGGAATTCTGAGAGAGAACTGGCCGTGATCGAGCAGGTCTGGACTGTCTGTGAGACGTCCTAGTACTGCTGCTATAATGCGGACGAGTCTACGCACCAAGCGCGTGTGGGTCAGTCTGAGACCACGGAGACGATCCTGCGACATTCTCGTTTGATATTCCAGACTATCCGTTAGTGGAGAAAGAATATAGGAGAGACGGATACCGGTCCAGGCTTGGACTAATGCGTCTGTGCCACTGACTGTGGATCCTGATACCAGACCAAGAAGGCCGGGACCGTGGCATAGAGGCGTGACTCCGTCAGGTCCATATCTGTGGATTCCTGGCGTTGGCGTTTCGACGGAGGACTTCTAGATGAAGGGGCAGTCCCCTGAGTCCATCCCTTGGTGGAGTAGGAAATCCGCCTCCCAGATGTGCACACGTGGTATGAGAACAGCTGGCAGTACAGCGTTCCAAGGATTCCACCTAGTGAAGGATGTGGCGAACTTGTCATCGCTTAGAGACTGCGGGTTCCACCCTGGTGGTTGACATATGTCACGCTGTGGCATTGTCTGACTGTATCCTGACATGTTCGAATGCCAGAAGGTGACTGAAAGATTTCAGTACTAGAGATACTGCACGAATGTTCGTAGATTGAGGGGCATCTTCGAGACAGGGCAAGACTACTGCCATGTGCATTGTGATGGGGGTACATCACACCCCATCCTGTTCTCATGCAACGCCTGAGCATGGATACTTGCAAAGGCCGGCAAGACAGCTGAGCCAATGAAACGGACTCCCAAGCTGCCACTATGCAGTCTAGGACTCTTATGGGAGTTGTGAAGGATTGAGGAGACCTCTGACGGAGGCTGCGGATTCCAAGACGAAGAATCAGTGACTTGTCTAGGGAAATTGACTAGAGCTGTGGATGTGTTGCATCTAAAAAAGGCCGCTGTGTTCATGCGATGCTGTGCGTCCAATATGGCCGAGACGCCATACATGATGCTGTAGCATGTGGCCGTTAGGAGTACGCAGTGGAGCTGGGATTCCTGGAATGTGTGTGCTGTGCTGCAGCATATGCTTTGGAATTGCGGTAGACCTCGGAGTTTGATCCCACCGAGTCTTCTTAACAAGCACGGTGCGAATGCCACTGTGATCGCAGTCCTTTAAAGTCATGCATTGATAAAAGAGTCATCCAGATATAGGAGACTGTTGAAATGCAGTATGGACATAGCCAACTTCAGGCTGGGAAAAAGCATTGTATTCTTTTCGCTTCAGTCCTTTTCAGCCTTGCCCCACCCCCTGTGCTGACGCTTCGGAAACTCCGACGTCAGGCAGGCGGTAAGCCAGCGAGTCACAGCTAGGCCAAAACCTCGCGTAAAACGCGGGGCCCGGGAATGGCAGAGACTTGGCGCGAAGCTCCGGAGGGAGCCGGAAGCCAGGAGCGGCGCTGGCCGAAACCGGAGGCTGCGCCCACAATAGGTCAGTTGCCGGTGACCTGCGCTGCACACAGCGAGCGCTATACCACCGTGAGGATTCTCTTTTTCGGTTCCTGAGTCGAGAAGGGACAGATTGCATGGAATCAGGTTCGGGTATCGGTCATACGGGGTCCAGAAGGGCCCATCCATTGGGTTAATGTGGTCGGGGGTCTGTGAGGTCCTGCTTTGAAGCGGGCTGTGCAGAGTGCTCGCACGTGTCATCTCAACCCAAATACCTAGGTATAGTGAGGTATAGTGAGGAGATTGTCAACAGGGCTCGCATTCCATGTACTGCGACCCAGGAGTCTTGTCTTTGTAGTCTGGGGACGGAGGCCAGCCAGGCCTTGTGCCGTCGCAGCCTCAACCCGAGTCCCCAACAGTGTGGAGTCGAGGAAGGAGAATGGCATATAGCAATCTCGACTACGACCCAGCGCCTCCAACAGAGGGGGGCTGAGGACGGAGTATGCTATGGGTCTCAGCTTCCAGAGACCCTACTTGTGCAGTTGCGGATCACGTGTTTCATCCTGCGTCTTGTGAGACTTGACTGTCATCACCGCCAACCAGAGCTCCAGCTGTGGATTTGGAGAGGATTGGCGAACGGTCCTGGGACCCTTGCAGTTGTCAGGTAACTGTAGGTTACATCAACTTCAACTGGGCTCTTCAACACTGGAGGGCCGAGGAAGGAACCTGCGAGTTAAACTCGTAATTCCACCACAAAGTAGTTTTCTCAACTGTGTGGAGGCCTAGAGCTGGATACCAGGGGATTCATTTGAGGCAGTAGCCCATTGATGGTTGCCAAGCTTTTTGTTAGGAAACTGCAGAAGGGAGGAAGCACCTCTGAGTGCAGTAAGGAGGGAGCGCCGCTGCGTTCTTTAACGCTGGGCCCCAGCTGCAAGGTATGTGTCTTGAGGGTTGCAGCAGAGGAGAGGCACTGCTGAACCCATTAGGCACCGACTACTTGATAGATGCAGCAGGGGGGTAAGGGGGGCCTGCTAAGCTCCAGATCCTGGCACCTGCTGCTGTCATCATGTAATGGACACTGAGGGCACCTGGCGTCAGCTGTACTGTGCGGAGCTGTCGCAGGGGGGGAAGTATGTAGTAGAAGACCACAGAGACCCTGGCTATCATGTGCAGCAGGGGAGAGGCGTGTGGAGCTGCAGCAGGGAGGGAGCCCTGCTCGGCTCCGCTTTGCATAATGAAAACTTTACATTATATATAGGCGTTAGCCCACTGAGCCATCTCATGTTTTGTAATGGCCGCCACTGCTCGTGTGGGGGCTGTAGGAAGTCTTTATTGAAGTTAAGGGGCTCCTGTTCTGTATCAGGGCCTTTTAACCACTGAGTGCCCTAGTCACAGCTTGTATGGGCAGAGGGAGGCGGGACTCTGACAAAAAAAACAAAAAGGCGCGCATAAAATCTCACAGTGAGCGAGAGGCGCCAGAAATAGCCGTCCTGCCCCCTGTGCAGCTCCAGTCCGCCCCCTTCATGACGCTGTCCGCGTCATTCTCATCATCCAGGAGGCGGGCCGGGGGCGGGAAAAGAGGCGGCGGCTCTGCGCTAGGCCGAAGCCGCGGCCTCAAGTAAAAATAGAGGCCGCAAATGATGACAGGCCAGCGCGGAGGTGCGGTCCGGGACCGGAGCGGATCTGGACCCGGCCGAACCCCAGGGGCTGTGGGCACATGATCGCTGACACACAGCAGCCCCCCCATCAGGAGAACCCAGAGGACTGGGTCTCCTGGAGTGAAGGAGAGGGTGGCAGCCCCCATCAGGAGAACTGGGTCTCCTAGAGTCCAGGTACTGTGCTGGCTCTGTAAGGAGCCCAGAAAACTGGTGCTCCTGCTCACAGTATGGGCCCCTTCAGGAGAGAGCAGCGAAGGCTGATCTCCTGGAGTGAGGGAAGAGATGCTGCAGCAGGGTGGCAGCTCCCATCAGGAGAGCCCAGGGGGACTGGGTCTCCTGGTCTTAGAAAAACCAGTGTAGGCCGTGGCAGGAATGGCCTGGGGTGTCCATCAGAGGTACTCAGCCAGGCTGAGGCTTCTGGGTGTGCTGCGGTAGATACAGTGTCCCCGGCCTCTTCAGGAGCATGCAGCAGAGCTGGGGCTCCTGGTGCTGCAGAGTTGAGTGCTGCGGCCCGTGTTCATCAGAAGCACTCAGCGAGCTGAGGCATCTGAATAGTGACTTTGCAGCCTGCTTGTGCCCTACCTGCGGTGTCTCAACCTAAAAACCCCAGGGGGGTGATTAGGGAGGGATGCTGCCGTCCACCTAGGGAGGGATGCTGCCGTCCACCTTCAGAGGGCTCCAGTGCAGGCTCGACCTCAACCCAGGGTCCCCAACAGTGGGGAACTGGAGAAGGAGGACCCTCGTCTCAACCTCAACTGGGCACCCCCAACAGTGGTGGGCCGAGGAGGGAGCGGCATGTGGGGGGGAAATGTCAACCTCAACCAGGCGCCCCCAACAGTGGGGGGCCGAGGAGGGACCATGCCGGGAGTCTCGTCAGAGACCCACTTTTCTTCGTCTTGAAGAAAAAGGTTCAAAATGGAAGTTTTTTAGGAGCACTAAAAAAATCTGTGTGTGCCTCCTAGACACTCAGCAAAAACTGGTGAAGCACTTCCTGTTCCAGGGGTGTAATACTGCAGAGGAGGAGCCACTGTAACTCTTTTGCAGATTCTGCTTAGTGTCGCCTCCTAGTGGACAGCAGCATAACACCCACGGTCTGTGTCCCCCAATGAGGCGAAGGAGAAAAAAAGTAATTTAGAATATTGGCTTTTTCCTCATCCTTATCCATTATTTCACCCAGACACAATCATTTTTTAGTTTCTTACTATTTATGTAGTTTTATATTTTAGGATTTTTTTTTACTTTCTCTTGCAATGAGTCTCTCTGTCTCAATCTTTGCTGCCTTTATGTGCTTTTTACAGATGTTATTTCATTTTCTGCATTTTTCTGCCTCATCACTACCTACCGTACTTGCTTTAATTCCCTAAATGCTTTCTTTTTGTCCCTTATTGCTCCCCTTACAGCCTTATTTAGCCATAGTGGTTTCCTCCTATTTCTAATAAACATCTCACATTTGCTTTCTGTACTTTTATGTCTCAGGACATCGTCCCAGGTTATTGCACTAAGATCATCTCTTAACCGTAGGAAATTTGCCTTCCTGAGGTTTAGTGTCCTTGTAGCCCCTCTACTACACATCTTATTAAAGGATATTTGAACACTTATTATTTTGTGATCACTGGTAAATATTATAAAGTCACAGACAGATGGAGAAGTCCCATCTATGATCAGCTGTAATCTGCCATCTCCACCGTTCTCATTACACAAGTATAACACATCTAATAGTGGAGGCGAAAACAAGACTGAGACAAGATCTTCACAGCCGTCTACACATCATAGGGAGATCTCATCACACCTTCTCTCCATCTACCTGATGATCCGGAGGAACATCGGGATCTTCTTCTTTACAGTCCTGTGGGAGAAGAGGACGGGGACATCTCTCTGGTGTTGTCCTCTTACTGGATGAACCTGGAGGAGACACATACAGGACTGAATTCATTCTTTACATACAGATCATTATAGGCCGTGTGTATTTAGTCCTGTCTATTACCTGCTGATGTGAGGGGATCCTCCATCATGACCATGTCCTTGTACAGATCTCTGTGTCCTTCTAAATACTCCCACTCCTCCATGGAGAAATAGACGGCGACGTCCTGACATCTTATAGGAACCTGACACATACAATGATAGCGCGGTCATCATTCCCCCATCCCTTCATAGCGTTACTGTATAATGTCCCAGCAGCAGCATTCCCAGCAGTGTCACCTCTCCAGTCAGCAGCTCCATCATCTTGTAGGTGAGTTCTCGGATCTTCTGCTCATTGATGTCCTCATGTATCAGGGGGTGAGGTGGAGGCCCCGTGATTGGGCTCCGGGCTCTTCCCTCACACTGTACAGGCTCCTGAGAGCACAGATCACTCCAGCTCTTCTTCACCACTGTGTAATCCTGGTTATGGAGAGGAGACACATTAATAAATCTCCAGTCTCCAGACATTTCCAGAGTCCTCACCTCTCCTGTCCTCTGTTCTTCTGTCCATAGATAAGAATGATGTGATGTGACATCTCTCACCTCTCCAGTAACAAGGAAGAGGATCTCTAGGGTGAGGGGTAAGATCCTCTCCGCCATCTTGTCCCTGTCCATGTTGATCCAGTTATATTTTGCAGCAGATTTCAATAAAAGATTGCATTTATTAAGAACCTGAATGGAAAGAAGAAGAGATGATGTAAAATGATACAAAATACTATGAAGAGAAAGAAATCCTGGGGTGATGATGCTGTATAGAGCCTGAGACACAGAAATCTGGAGCTCAGACATCCAGGAACTTTCTAGTTTCAGTGGAATTAGGAAAGTTAAAAATGAAAACAGATCAAAGAAATGTTGAATAATATTTTGAAGCAAAAGGTGCAAACATCAAAAATCTTTCTACAAATAAAAATTGTATTGGTCAATTTGTATAAATCCCCCCCTCCCCCATAATTCCTGAAAAGATGAAGTCCAATGTAACACAGGCTACCATCAGTAACACACTACGCCGCCAGGGACTCAGATCCTGCAGTGCCAGACATGTCCCTCTGCTTAAGCCATTACATGTCTGCAGTTTGCTAGAGAGCATTTGGATGATCCAGAAGAGTATTGGAAGAATGTCATATGGTCAGATGAAAGTAGAAAGTTTTGTAGAAACACAACTCACCGTGTTTGGAGGAGAAAGACTGCTGAGTTGCATCCAAAGAACACCATACCTACTGTGAAGCATGGGGGTGACAACATCATGCTTTGGGTCTGTTTCTCTGCCAAGAGACCAGGACGACTGATCCGTGTACATGAAAGAATGAATGGGGCCATGTATTGTGAGGTTTTGAGTGCAAATTTCCATCAGCAAGGGCATTGAAGATGAAACGTGGTTTAGTCTTTCTGCATGACAATGATCCCAAGCACCCCACCAGGGCAATTAAGGAGTGGCTTTGTCAGAAGAATTTCAAGGTCTCGGAGTGGCATCGCCAGTCTACAGATCTCAACACTATAGAAAACCTTTGGAGAGAGTTGAAAGTCTGTGTTACCCAGCAACAGCCTCAAATCATCACTGCTCTAGAGGAGACCTGCATGGAGGAATGGGCCGACATACCAGCACCAGTGTGTGCCAACCATGTGAAGACTTACACAAAACATGTCACCTCCTCTGTCATTACCAACAAAGGATATAGAACAAAGTATTGAGATTAACTTTCGTTATTGACCAAATACTTATTTTTCACCAAAATTTGAAAAACATTTCTTTCCAAATCAGACAATGTGATTTTCAGGATTTGTTTTCTCTTTTTGTCTCTCATAGTTGAGGTCACCTATGATGTCAATTACACGCTGACCTCATCTTTATAAGTGGGAGAACTTGCACAATTGGTGGCTGACTGAATAATTTTTTCCCCCACTGTACACTCAAAGGAGAATTCAGTATGTGGCTTGAAATCCAGCCAATAACAGTGCACCCTTATTCCACTAATGCTGGAAGAACACAACATACCCTGAAGTGTAGTCTTGGGATATAAAAAGGGGCTTGATTGAGTCACCAGGGTGAGATAATGCATGACCCAGCCGAGGCTCTTCAGAGCCAGCTAGGGGATCAGAACCTAGATTAAATGATGCATGACCCAGTTTAGGCACTTCAGAGTCAGCTAGGGGATCAGAACCTGGATTATATTATTATATGGACTTCAGCCTAGGATTCGTCTGAAATAGAGAATATGTAAGGAATATACCCAGGTCGGGACAATCCGGTCACCTGGCTACAGACTTTGCTACGCCCGGTCAGCTTCTTAAGCTTGGTTCTATTGTTTTCTTGGTGGGTGCCCCCCAAAAGTGGGGGTGCTGCTGGATTGGAGTAAGTGGTCCTGAAAGCCCCAAGGCATGGATATTCTAATCTCTGGTGAGCCAGCGGAAGGAGATGAAAATCTGTTACCTGTTACATTGTGTGTTTTGCTTTGTAATGTGTTATATGCCTTTGACTTTTCTTGGATCCAGAAAAGTCTTACCATTGTGTGGTTCCCTCACCCTGTGTAGTCTGAGTAGTGTTCTACCCACAATTAAGAAGTTTAGCGTTCAGTTGGGATGAGGCCTGGTCCATGCAGTCTTTCTAAAAGGTGGCCGGGTTAGTGGACGAGAGCATCCACTGATCCCCGTGTCTCCACTTTCATCAATGTATAAGTAGTGGACAAAATCTTTAAGGCCTCCTTCCCACGTCTGTTTCTCCAGGACGGGTGGTGTCTGTTTCTCACTGGAGACATGTTCACAAGCATCCTAATTAAAGCAAATGGGGATCTTTACACCTTTATAGCCAGGACGTAGACCCTGAACTTTCGGGACACCGAAAGACAGCCAAGACATAGCCCTGAACTCCCGAGACACTGCAGACACTGAGAGAAAGCTGGGACATAGCCCTGAACTCCCAAAACACCGCAGACATGGAGAGAAAGCTGGGACGTAGCCCTGAACTCCCAGGACATCACAGACACTGAGAAAAAACCGAGATGTAGCCCTAAACTCCCGGGACACCGCAGACACCGAGAGAAAGCCGGGATGTATCCCTGAACTCCCGGGACACCGCAGACTCCGAGAGAAAGCCGGGACGTAGCCCTGAACTCCCAAAACACCGCAGACATGGAAAGAATCCTGGTACGTAGCCCTGAACTCCCGGGACACCACAGACACTGAGAAAAAGCCGAGATGTAGCCCTGAACTCCCGGGACACCGTAGACACCGAGAGAAAGCCGGACGTAGCCCTGAACTCCCAAAACACCGCAGACATGGAGAGAATCCTGGGACGTAGTCCTGAACTCCTGGGACACCACAGACACTGAGAAAAAGCCAGGACATAGCCCTGAACTCCTGGGACACCGCAGACACCCAAGAGAAAGCCGGGACATAGCGCTGAAGTCCTGGGACACCGCAGACATGGAGAGAATCCTGGGACATAGCCCTGAACTCCCAGGACACCACAGACACTGAGAAAAAGCCGAGACGTAGCCCTGAACTCCCGGGACACCGTAGACACCGAGAGAAAGCCGGACGTAGCCCTGAACTCCCAAAACACCGCAGACATGGAGAGAATCCTGGGACGTAGCCCTGAACTCCCGGGACACCACAGACACTGAGAAAAAGCCAGGACATAGCTCTGAACTCCCGGGACACCGCAGACACCCGAGAGAAAGCCGGGACATAGCCCTGAAGTCCTGGGACACCGCAGACATGGAGAGAATACTGGGACATAGCCCTGAACTCCCGGGACAGCGCAGACACTGACAAAAAGCCGGAACATAGCCCTGAACTCCAGGGACACCGCAGACACCGAGAGAAAGCCAGGACATAGCCCTGAACTCCAGGGACACTGCAGACAGCGAGAGAAAGTCGGGACATAGCCCTGAACTCCAGGGACAGCACAGACACTGAGAGAAAGCCGGGACATAGCCCTGAACTCCAGGGACACCACAGACACTGAGAGAAAGCCGGGACTTAGCTCTGAACTCCTAGGACACTGCAGACACTGAGAGAAAGCCGGGACATAGCCCTGAACTCCTGGGACACCGCAGACACTGAGAGAAAGCCAGGACATAGCCCTGAACTCCAGGGACACCGCAGACACCGAGAGAAAGCCGGGACATAGCCCTGAGCTCAAGGGACACCGCAGACACCGAGAGAAATTTGGGACATAGCCCTGAGCTCAAGGGACACCGCAGACACCGAGAGAAATTCGGGACGTAGCCCTGAACTCCAGGGACACCGCAGACACTGAGAGAAAGCCGGGACATAGCCCTGAACTCCAGGAACACCTCAGACACTGAAAGCCGGGACATAGCCCTGAAATCCAGGGACACCACAGACACTGAGAGAAAGCCGGGACATAGCCCTGAACTCCAGGGACACCACAGACACTGAGAGAAAGCCGGGACATAGCCCTGAACTCTAGGGACACCGCAGACACTGAGAGAAAGCCGGGACATAGCCCTGAACTCCTGGGACACCGCAGACACTGAGAGAAAGTTGGGACATAGCCCAGAACTCCAGGGACACCGCAGACACCGAGAGAAAGCCGGGACATAGCCCTGAGCTCAAGGGACACCGCAGACACCGAGAGAAATTCGGGACGTAGCCCTGAACTCCAGGGACACCGCAGACACTGAGAGAAAGCCGGGACATAGCCCTGAACTCCAGGAACACCTCAGACACTGAAAGCCGGGACATAGCCCTGAAATCCAGGGACACCACAGACACTGAGAGAAAGCCGGGACATAGCCCTGAACTCCAGGGACACCACAGACATTGAGAGAAAGCCGGGACATAGCCCTGAACTCTAGGGACACCGCAGACACTGAGAGAAAGCCGGGACATAGCCCTGAAATCCAGGGACACCACAGACACTGAGAGAAAGCCGGGACATAGCCCTGAACTCCAGGGACACCACAGACACTGAGAGAAAGCCGGGACATAGCCCTGAACTCTAGGGACACCGCAGACACTGAGAGAAAGCCGGGACATAGCCCTGAACTCCTGGGACACCGCAGACACTGAGAGAAAGTTGGGACATAGCCCAGAACTCCAGGGACACCGCAGACACCGAGAGAAAGCCGGGACATAGCCCTGAGCTCAAGGGACACCGCAGACACCGAGAGAAATTCGGGACGTAGCCCTGAACTCCAGGGACACCGCAGACACTGAGAGAAAGCCGGGACATAGCCCTGAACTCCAGGAACACCTCAGACACTGAAAGCCGGGACATAGCCCTGAAATCCAGGGACACCACAGACACTGAGAGAAAGCCGGGACATAGCCCTGAACTCCAGGGACACCACAGACACTGAGAGAAAGCCGGGACATAGCCCTGAACTCTAGGGACACCGCAGACACTGAGAGAAAGCCGGGACATAGCCCAGAACTCCAGGGACACCGCAGACACCGAGAGAAAGCCGGGACATAGCCCTGAATTCCAGGGACACCACAGACACTGAGAGAAAGCCGAGACATAGCCCTGAACTCCAGGGACACCACAGACACCGAGAGAAAGCCGGGACATAGCCCTGAACTCCAGGGACACTGCAGACACCGAGAGAAAGCCGGGACATAGCCCTGAACTCCAGGGACACCGCAGACACTGAGAGAAAGCCGGGACGTAGCCCTGAACTCCAGGACACCGCAGACACCGAGAGAAAGCCGGGACATAGCCCTGAACTCCTGGGAAAGCTCCACAAACTGGGACTGTGTTGCTACCGTGTTTCCCCGATAGTAAGACCCCCCGAAAGTAAGACAGGGTGGGGGGGGGACGGGGGGTCTTACTATCGGGGAAACACGGGTGGGGGGGTTTACATACATACATACACACGTACAGACACATATATACACACCATACACACCACACACACCACACACACACATAGCACCGCTTCTTACCGGGTCCGGTGTGGGGTCCCTGATGGTCCTTTGCCGTCCTCTGTGCTCCGGTCCGGTCCTTGAGATGATCCGCTGCCGTCCGCCATGTTCCGGTGCCGGTCCTAGGCTCCATGGTCCCTGCTCTTCCGGAATTCAGGCCTAGCTCCGCCCAGGTCATAGTGTGGGCCAATCAGCATAGCGGCGCTGACGTCAGAGGCAAGCGCCCGATGACGCTTGCTTGAGCGCCGGAGCACAGAGGACGGCAAAGGACCATCAGGGACCCCACACCGGACCCGGTAAGTAGCGGTGCTATGTGTGTGTGTGTGGTGTGTGTGGTGTGTGTGTGGTGTGTATGGTGTGTATATATGTGTATATATGTGTATGCATGTCTGTCTGTACGTGTGGGAATGTGTGGATGGATGGCTGCAGTGTGTGGATGGATGGATGGTGGGGCCTCCAATGTAAGGCTTCCCCCCCCCCCCGAAAGTAAGACAGGGGGCCACTTTTGGCCACAAAAAGAATGTAAGACCCTGTCTTACTTTCGGGGAAACATGGTAGAAATAATGGAGACTCCACATACCTCCACCTGCAGAGCCGAATGGTAGATGCTAGAGAATACAGGCTCCTTCCAGGTATGACGTCACCGGAAGGGGCGGGGCCTCTTCAGTCCAGGGTGTATTGTGGCAGGAGGAGGAGGCAGCTCTCCAGCACTGTGCTGAGCTCTTGTACTGAACACTCAACCAGAGCCACAACCACATATATGGCTGCTCTGTGCTTACAGGACCTGTGATGATGTCACATGGAGGGGAGGAGTCAGGGGTCACATGAGCCAAATGTGTACAAGGTGTAAGGAGTGCATTGTACGAGGTGTACGGAGCGGAGCCCAGTGTGTACAAGGTGTACGGAGCAGAGCCGTGTGTGTATGAGGTGTACAGAGCAGAGCCGTGTGTGTACGAGGTGTACGGAGCGGAGCCGAGTGTGTACGAGGTGTACGGAGCGGAGCCGAGTGTGTACGAGGTGTACGGAGCGGAGCCGAGTGTGTACGAGGTGTACGGAGCGGAGGCGAGTGTGTACGAGGTGTACGGAGCGGAGCCGAGTGTGTACGAGGTGTACGGAGCGGAACCGAGTGTGTACGAGGTGTACGGAGCGGAGCCGAGTGTGTACGTGGTGTGCGGAGCGGAGCCGAGTGTGTACGAGGTGTACGGAGCGGAGCCGAGTGTGTACGAGGTGTACGGAGCGGAGGCGAGTGTGTACGAGGTGTACGGAGCGGAGCCGAGTGTGTAGGAAGTGTACGGAGCGGAACCGAGTGTGTACGAGGTGTACGGAGCGGAGCCGAGTGTGTACGTGGTGTGCGGAGCGGAGCCGAGTGTGTACGAGGTGTACGGATTGGAGCCGAGTGTGTATGAGGTGTACGGAGCGGAGCCGAGTGTGTACGAGGTGTACAGAGCGGAGCCGAGTGTGTACGAGGTGTACGGATTGGAGCCGAGTGTGTATGAGGTGTCTGGAGTGGAACCGAGTGTGTTTGGCTGCCCGCTATGAGGTTTGGCGGCCCATTATGAGGTTTGGAGGCCTGTTATTAGGTTTTGCCTCCCGTTATAGGGTTTCACAGCACATTATGAGGTTTGGAGGCCTGTTATTAGGTTTGGTGACGCATTATGAGGTTTGGTGGCTCGTTATGGGTTTTGGGTCACCTGAGTTTATATCTGGTTTTTGTTTACTTTTAATTTGGTTTTCTTGGATACACAAAGGCCGGGCCTGGACCAGGAGGCAAAAAGTCTCTTCTTCTTCTTCATTATCCTAATCTTTGGAGAGTAAATTATCCAGCCACCAGGGCTGATCATATCCATAGGACACATCACCAGTTATGTCATCCATTGCCAATCTTGTGCCACCTTCAACCACTTCTTGGACTTCACTGTCGTCGCTGAATGAAAAAAATCCTTGTTTATATTTCTGTTTCACCCAATGGAATGACAGAGCTGTATTGCTGATTACCTGTCATCGGTTCTGCTTCCTTTAATGCCCACTGGACTATAGCTGCTAATTCAACCTCGCCAATCTGACTTATCACACTCATATATACCAGGGCTGGTGTGGCCGAAAAATACTATCTACAATCATATCAGGTAATCAAGTACATATAGCAATATAGAGTAGACGCCTGTATCCTGAATGTGCACCTAGGTCTCCTCCAGCCCCTATGCACGTTTCGTCGCGGGACTTCTTTAAGGAGGGGTCAGTGTGCCAGGTACAGGTTATAACAGCGGCTATATAAGGGGATCTGAGTACTGCACTCGGAGCAGGTGTGTCTCGTCACCTCCTCCGTGTTTCCGGCACTGCGGTCATGTGATCACTCTTTCTCACGTGACCACACCTACTTCCGGGCTTTGGAACACAAGCGGAAGCAAAGCCGTAATACACTGCGTGACATCCACCGGCGGCCTGATGTCGGGAGGAGGAGGGTTCAAGAGCGTCACAAGAGGGAAGCGCTCACACGGGAAGGGGGGACGAGGATTGGAGCCATCGGAGCTTTGTACCACATAAAACCTCATTATAATTACATCTAAAGTGCATAAGTGCAGTATATAAGCGATAAAGTGCAGAATTATCCCATATTTACAATATCAACTCTACTTGACTTGCTGTATAGTCACAGTACAGGAAAAATATATGTAGAAATATAAAACATATACATAGTATATACTGATACAATAAAAAGTGCTGATACACAGCGCAATTTACAATCAATGATGTGTTATGTTCAACCAAAGTATCTGTATACACATGAAGTGACCCCTGAATAGTAGACAGACACATTTATAAGACCATCTCTGTGTAAGTTGTAGGAAGGGGAATGAATAGAGAATCTGCTTACATATAAACAAGAGTCAGGGAAAAAGGGACATAAGCGATCTGTATAGCAAATCACAGTGTGAATGACCCCATAAGTGAGATAGTGAGTCCTTTCCACATGGGGTTCTCCTCAAAGCTCCGCTGGAACAACCGGCTCCTCTTCAGGTTCAGAACCAGGAAATATAGACGTCAATAATGAACAAAGAATAACAGAACGATGAAGAATAAGTGAAGAAATAATAAAAACATCGTTACAATCAAGAGCAATAATAAAAGACAAAACTAACAGACGCATCCAAGCCTGAACGTGTGGAATGTCAATATACAAATAATCAATGCAAGGGCAAGACATTACAACAATGCGCCGTATCCAGAATATTCACTGAGGCCAATAGGGACAATGCTGCTTAGTCTGTATATCCACCTGCTCTCAACCTGCCCCAAAACTCTGCTCTAGTTGCCCCACGTGGACCCATGGATACCCTATCAATGCCTATCACTTTTAGTAAACTTGAGTTACTATGATGCTTCAGATAGAAGTGTCTAGGTAAGGTTTTCAAAGTTGTTGGTTTATCCGCGGATGCATCTTTTTCAATGTCAAGTACATGTTCACGCACACGTAGTTCCCGGGTGGTCATTGCAATGTAAATGTTCTTACATGGACATTCAGCCATGTATATGACCCCCTTTGTTGAGCAAGTGATATAGTGATGAATGTGGAACACCCTGGAGTAGTCGGATTGGTGAAACGTCTGGCTCTTGAGCGTGTTTGAACAACCAAGGCTACAATCTACAATATATAATTGTTAATATGTTCCACCAGTAAATTGCCTGAGCTTCATGATCACTACATGACTATCCCACTCAGCTATAGGGCAATAATTGGACGATAATGGGACACTCCACTTCACTTATTTACTTAGTAGAAACTACTCAGGAGTTACTGTCCAAAAAATAATGAGCCTTTATTGATTAAAAGCAACATACAGGTAATAACACATAGAAAATAAATGGTGAGGAGATTCCAAAGATCTGCCACACCGGGGTAATAACAGGAGACTGGGCTAAGTCTCAGATATTTCAGATACACATATAAAGGGCAAAATAGTCACAGAGAAATTGCAAGGTTAGCAACTAGGGATGAGCGAGTACCGTACTATCCGAAATCGCTATACCCGCCATGAGTAGGTCTCGGTACTCACTACTCGTTGCGAGTATAGCGATTCCGAGTACTTTTGCAGTGTATCAATAGATACACTGCAAAAGTCCTGTAAAAGAGACGGAAAGTGGTTAAAAAATAAAAAAATCGGATACTCACCTTAACCGACAGCTGCACCGGGACCGGCCGATGGCCATCTATGCATCTTAAAGGACCTTACACTCCCCCAGCCAATCAGATGGCTGGGAGAGATCTGGCCAATCAGATGCCGCCACGTCAAAATGACGTGATCACTAGCGGCCACCTGATTGGCTAGATGGCAAGGTCCTCTCAGGTACACAGAGGACCTTTCCATCTGGCCAATCAGGTCGCCGCTAGCGATCACGTTATTGTGACGTGGCGGCATCTGATCGGCCAGATCTCTCCCAGCCATCTGATTGGCTGGGGGAGTGTAAGGTCCTTTAAGATGCATAGATGTCCATCGGCCGGTCCCGATTCAGCCGTCGGTTAAGGTGAGTATCCGATTTTTTTATTTTTTAACCACTTTTCCTCTCTTTTACACAACTTTTGCAGTGTATCTATTGATACACTGCAAAAGTACTCGGTACTTGCTACTCCCGAGTAATCCTAATTTGCTCGGCGAGTAGCGAGTACCCGAATAGTAGCGAGTAGACTCGCTCATCCCAATTAGCAACCATTCATCCATCAGACTCACCCATAAGGTTGTGAAGTGTAGCTACTGATTCTGTGCCCAGTATCGCTGCCCTAGTACGTGTCAACCCCACACCTGAAAATGTCTTTGTGCTGCCCATCTCCTCAGTGAGCCGGGAGGCACCTGTCATAGAAATGTTATTCTATATTAATCTTTGGTAGCTTTACATTATAGAATCCTATATTAATGTTTGATAGTTTAATACAATAGAATTCTCTACATAGTCTATATTCATTATGTAGTATATGAAGGTATTATATTGTTTGCAGATGCAGTAAGGTAATTTTCCATCTGTGACTAGTCAAGGCCAAATGATAAGAGTAGAATGTTCTAGGGACTATTCCACTCCTTGGGCATGTGAATGTACGCCCTTTACATTTTAATTAACTAAGATTCTGTCATAATGATGGGAAAATACCAAATGCGTGCACCTGCAAATATAACTTGTATAACGTCATTCTTTAAATGGTATAAGAATAAAGGTACCTTTACACGCCGCTACAACAGGGTGGAAACAACCGGGTAGATGAGACAAATGTATCTTGCACCGTCAAATCAACCCGAGGTAGCGGCGTGTAAAGGCGGTTGTTGCCCCCCGTCACTTTCGGCACCTGTTTCAGAGCAGAGCTCTAAAACAGGTTGATTTCAACCCGATGGTAGCGGCGTGTAGCGGTGTCTAAAGGAGGAACAGGAGGGTTGTTTCCACACCTAGTTATGTACCTGGGGCGTGACACAGGCTCCGGAATACCGCGCCCCATCAGCGATCATTGGTGGAAGATGCTACGTTACGATTGGCTCTTCCTTCACAGGTCGCCATCTTGGAGGAGCTGTCATTACAGCGCTACAGATACGCGCCGTATGCACGATCAGATACATTAGTACAATTACGCCGCCACACAATTGTGGAAGGCCAAAGCATAGTGCTGCATGGTCCTTATATAGTGTGCACATTCTCATAACACATAAAAAGGAATAATGCTGTACACAGCGCACATGCATGGCGTACGTAGCGGCCTGTGTTTGTTTTAATTAGATAACACAAGGGTTTTTGCTGTGCTGCATTGCGCGCTCTATATAGTGTGCATATTGTCATACCACATACAAAGGAATATTGCTGTACACAGCGCATAAGGTTGCTGTACACAACGCCCAGGGTTATTGTTCTGTACGTGACGCAGAAGTGTTCCTGCCATGTCACAAGCGCTTAGTCAGCGTGACAATGCAAACACTTCTACTACGCACACATAGCCCAACACTGATATTTTAATACGCATGGAGTGTGTGACTGTAAACCGCTCCTGTATGACGCATAACCATCCCCTAGCTCAATATCGCCACACTCCGCCATGTCACAAGCGCTTATTTCGTGCCACAGTCCACACACTACTACATCACGTCTCCGCCATCCACCTTTCGCGCCGTGTCCAATCAGAACACTTTTGTGTTGGCCAAAGGTTGTCGTTTGGGCGCGGCGTGATGGACTGTGGCACGCCTATGTGTTGTCCCTGCTGCCTTTAGTCCGCCCATATTACCTTGTTGTATCGGCGTGTAAATGAGGTAAGGTGCTCTGCAGAAGGTAACTTGAGGCACCCGGCGGTGCCTCCAGGGATAGAATAAACCTTCTGTAGAGCACCTTGTAGGGGCGTGTAAAGGCGGTATCGGGTATCGTTTGTAACCGTTGCTACGTGCTCGTGCACGTGAAGCACCCGGTTGTTTTCACCCTGTTGTAGCGGCGTGTAAAGGTACCTTAACTGTTGATTGTAAGTATCCAGACACTCTGCCATATACCTTCAGAGGTGATGTTTTGAGCTGTCTCCTCATATATGAGTAATAAACCTGGTTGTTGATTCAACTTCAGCCGTCTCCGGCCATCTCATTTAATGAGGAAAATATTATTTAAATCTAACATTCT
The DNA here is from genome assembly GCA_033576535.1 of Allobates femoralis. NCBI lineage: Eukaryota > Metazoa > Chordata > Amphibia > Anura > Aromobatidae > Allobates > Allobates femoralis. The sequence goes on along the minus strand of JARQOC010000055.1, from coordinate 133,853 downwards.
GGTCCTTCGAAACCGAGTCCAACATCCCCTCCTGCGGTCTTTGAACGGTAAGACTGACACCGCGCACAGGGAGAGTCATAGACTCTCTACACCTAAGTCCTCCGTCTGAATTGACGTCAAAAGAGGCCAGTTTTCTCATTGCCTCCAGGAGGGGTGAGGAATTGAACATAGCCAAGGAGAAACTGGTGGCCGGACACGTCTGACTTCGGTAAGACCCTTTTTCTTTGCTGTTTGTTAGGATGTTTGTCTATTCATGAGAAGATGAGTAGACAGTTTCAGTTGTTTTAGCGATAGTGGGAATCTAAAGGTATTGAAGTTGCGGAAGGGGAGACTAGATGGTTTGATTCCAATGTCTTATTGTCTGAAGATAACTAGTAACCTTAAGGTACCTTTACACGCCGCTACAGGATGGTGGAAACAACCGGGTAGATGAGACAAATGTATCTTGCACCGCCAAATCAACCCGCGGTAGCGGCGTGGGAACACGGTTGTTTCCACCCGTCACTTGAGGCACCTGTTTCAGAGCAGAGGTCAAAAACAGGTTGATTTCAAGGCGATGGTTATGGCCTGTATCGGCGTGTAAATACGGTAGGGTAAGGTTTATTTGTCACCTAGATAACTCCCCGGGGCGTGACACAGCCTCCGTGAAACCACCCCCCTTCAGCGATCATTGGAGGAAGCTCCTGCGTTGCGATTGGTTGTCGCTGCATAGGGCGGCATATTTAAGGAGCTGACCAGTCACACTACACAATTGCTCGAGCGTCATGTATTAGTCAGCCTCCTGCGCTGGCTGGCCAATCATGATGTTATTGCTTTGTCCTATCAGTGTACGGAATTCTCGTAATCCACAATTGTGGCACACCTATGTGTTGTCCCTGCTGCCCCAGATCTGCCCATATTACCTTGTTATAGCGGCGTGTAAATGAGGTAAGGTGAGCTGCAGAAGATAACTTGAGACACCCGGCGGTGTATCCAGAGATAGATGTAACCTACTGTAGTGTGTAAAGGTGGTGCGGGTACCGTTTTCAACCGTTTGTGCGTGCTCGTGCACGTGAAGCACCCGATTGTTTCCACCATCCTGTATCGGCGTGTAAAGGTACCTGTAAAGATAACTACTTTCAATTGTTTGGCTTGTGTGGAGGAGAGCCCAGCCAATTATAGCTGGACATTCTTCCATGACAATTGTAACATTGAGGGTCCTGGTACACGGCCTATGATAAGACCACAGCAACAAACTATTCCGTGCACACGTTAAAGATATTTTGTCTAGACGGGTTGAGTGAGGGCATATATGTATTCACGTTTGTTTGTCAAATAAGTGTGTTATAATCTTGTCCTGTCATTTTGTTTGTTTGACTGTGATAAGTGTTATTGGCTCATTGCTGTAATACATCTGTCTAAACTTGTAATTGTTACCTGTGCAATAAGCTGTTCCTCTTGATACTGGTGATTTGAAGACTACTAATTATCTCTATTTCTTAACACTGTTATACGATCTTTTTGTTTTGTTGGGTTGTTCTTTTCCTCTATTCAGTGAAGGGAAGCCTGCTCTTCTCCTCCCTCCTTCTCTGTGTGTGGATGTGCTGATAGCTGATAATCTCCAGGCTGCACACACACAGGGGAGAAAGCGGACTGTCATGTCTGCAGCGCTGATCCCCCTCTCACCTCGCCCTTTTCCGTGTGGCTGAAAACAAGCGTATACTGGGAACCTGGATATGGTTCTGATCCATAATTAGATTTTTACCAATATTGTTGGTTCTTGCCCGATTCTCTGGGTTGGGGTATTACTAATATCGTGAAGGCATATGCATGTGGACACAAGAAGTGTGAAAGATTTGAGACTCCTTGAGTGAACTGACTTAACTGAATGCATGTAAGGCTGGGGTCACACACACAGATATTTGTGCAGATATTGTTCACAGATCTCTGGTTGCAGTGAAATCATGGACACATGGTTCCATTTTGTGGCTGTGTACAAATGGAGCAATCTGTCCATGATTTCACTGCAACCAGAGATCTGTGAACAATATCTGCCCAGATATCTGTGTGTGTGACCCAGCCTAATAAGGATTTGAACATAAAAATCCTGACTGTATAAAGGAGTCCATTTAGAATAGGATGGGCCGGATTAAAGGTGGAAAACACATAGCCTCATTTGTTATGAATGTATAAGCCGAAACCGAGTATTTTTGTTGGCCTTGCGAAACAAAGCAGAAAGACTCTGAAGACACGTAGTCGGGCTTGTCCTGTCCGTGTTCTTCTGGTGGCCTCTTGTTTTGCGTCAAGCGAACTAATATTTGGGGATGTTGCCGGTGTAACGTCTGTGTTGCACGTTACAAGGACTGTGTGTGGACTGTGAATTGTGCTTTTTATGGTGAGTGATTACTAACCCAAGTATTTCCAAGAACCACTAGGGAATAAAAATAAGATTTGTAACAACCAGTGCATAACCGGTGGGCACTCTAGTATGTGATTGTCTATGCCCTTCTATGTTATACTCTTTTAACCCATCTTCCCACAGGCTTCAAGAACAATGTCCTGTATTTATGTCAAAGTGCAGATGAACAGGTCTTTCACACCAAGTACCTATCTGTTATGGTACCTTTACACGCGGCAACATTTCTAGGGTGTCAACAGGTAACTTACTGGCTGCAGTGAAATCATGAAGACAAGGTTCTATCTTGTTGCTGTGTACAAATGGAATAATGTCTCCATGATTTCACTGCAGCCAGTAAGTTACCTGTTGACACCCTAGAAATGTTGCTGCGTGTAAAGGTACCATTACGTCAGACACTCGCCTACCCTTAGGAGTTTCAAAAAGAACCTGAAAACTCATCTATTCCAACAAGCCTACAACCTATGATGAGACCCAGTGCCGCACCACCACACGCTTGGCGCTTCCCCTCCTATTGTCTCCTCTCCCACCCCTGTAGACTGTGAGCCCTCGTGGACAGGGCCTTCTCCCGTCGTGTATCAGCAAGCCTTGATTATTCGTATGTACTGTACCTGTTCTTGTTACCCCCACTTCTTAAGTGAAGCGCCATGGAACTAATGGCGCTATATAAATAAATAATAATAAACTACTTGAGCCACTATTGTTTGTGGTCAGGCTGTTAAGGTCCCGTCATACACAATGACGCTCCAGCGATCCCGACAGCGATAACCACAGGCCGAGATCGCTGGGGAGCTGTCAAAAAGGCAGATCTCCCCAGAGATCAGGGAGCCACCTCCCACATCGCTAGACGCAATGTTACCAGCGTGCTCCCGGCTTAGCTCAGCCTGTAAGCACGGAGAAAGCTGGTAATTATGATAAACACTGGGTATCTAAGCAGAGCACGCTGCCTGGATACCCGGTGTTTACCATGGTTACCAGCCTGTGAGGTCACTGATCGCTGGTCTCGCACTGTCACACACAGCGATGCGTGCTGACCAGCGGGAGATCAACTATCAAAAAATGTCCTAGAGCACTTTGTAACGATCAGCGACCTCACAGCAAGAGCCTGATCGCTGCTAAGTGTCACACATAATGACAACGCTGGAGAAATTGTTGTAACATCACAGGTTACAAGGATCTCGCTAATGATTTCGTTATGTGTGACGGGGGCTTTACACTAAATGTCTAAGTGTCTATACTAAACCCTCCTTGACCCCTCTTTGTCAATCATCATTTAAATGAACATTATCCAAGAGACTTGAAAGCGAGATAATAAGCATACAGTCTTATTCCACCAATCCTGAAGTCCCCAATATCCTGCAATGAGGGCTGAGGGTATATAAGGAGGACTGCTCCCTTTGACCAGCAGATTGGACACAGGCAGCTAATCTAGGATCTTCAGATCCGATTGGCCGGCCATAACCCCAGGTCTAGGCATTTTGTTGCCGACCGAGGGGATCAGAACCAGAATTATAAAACCACAAGGACTTCAGCATCGAATGAGCAGATTCGGCTGGGATAACAAAGACTGCATAATGAAGCAACCCTGGTTGGGACGATCCAGTCACCTGGCTAAGACTTTGCTGTGCCATATTCTAATCCCTGGTGAGCCAGCGGAAGGGTGAGACTCTGTTGCCTCTTACAGTTCGTGTTTTGCTGGTTATGTGTTATATGCCTTTGACTGTTGGGGATCCAATTAAGTCTTACCATTGTTCCCTCACCCTGTGTTGTCTGAGTAGTGTTCCGCCCACGGTTAAGGAGCTCGGGCATTCAGTTTGGGTATGAGCCCTGGTCCACATCTTTGTAAAGGCGGCTGGGCCAGCGGACATGAGCACCCACTGACCCCCGTGTCTCCACAACGTGCAGCCTCTGTGCAGGTCCCGGTAGCTTCCTTTCTTCCTCTGCATCGATCACACAGATCAGTGTGGGGCAGGAGGACAGAGAGAAGTTCTCTTAGTGATCGGGAAGGACAATGTCTCAGTGTTCTCCTCCATCATAGGAAGATGCATCCAGACTATAAAAGGCTCTCACTTATGACCAAGATTTATTTCTTGTTAAAAGGGCATCTTATAGTGTGGTGGTCTCCTCAATTAGGAGGATCAAGCTTAGTCCGTCTGCAGAAATTCTGAGTTTACTGTGGAAGCATGTAAACTTATACAGGCAATCCTGGGGGTAGGCCCCAGGATAGGATCATTCATTAATTCATTACAGAATATTAAACATAGCTAATCATAGGTTACTAATGGCTAAGAGCTGATTGGATTATACAGATCCATTCTAAATACATGTGTATCCCTGTACTTTTCATCAGTTGATGCTATTGACCCATCGCACTCCTTCATTATCTGGTGTTTTGCAACATCTTCCCTTCTTACCAAAGCATGCTAGACATTGGCTTCATTCCCAGACTATATGGCCTTCACCGTTTCTCAAACACACAGTCTCTAGGCTTGCAGTAAGCAACACTTTACATAAAACACTACTTATTTCTCTTAAAGGCAAGTGACCTACATAAAGGGATACATATATACTAGATATGCAGTAGAATACAGAAAACAGGATATGAGCACATTGAATCTTTGGATATTGTCATATATTGAGTTCCATAACAAACAGGTCCTCAAACAATGGTAAGTTCTAAAATAATTTCCCTTTCTCATTCATTTATACGACTATCTATGTTTTTTGTTCAATTTGTCAACAAACGTTCTCCCAGTGTGTTATTTTTAGTGATAAACAAATCATGAATTTCCAGTAATTGTTTTTTTCACATTTTGGTTATTATAATGACTTACCCTGTGTGAGTTCTTTGGTGACTAACAAGATGTGATTTCCGTGAAAAACATTTACCACATTCTGAACATGAAAAAGGCTTCTCCCCTGTGTGACTTCTCTGGTGTGTAATAAGAGCTGATTTTTGTGTAAAACATTTGCTACAGTCTAAACATGGAAAAGGCTTCTCCCCTGTGTGACTTCTCTTGTGTGTAACAAGATTTGATTTATGTGTAAAACATTTTCCACATTCTGAACATGGAAAAGGCTTCTCCCCTGTGTGAAATCTTTTGTGTGTAACAAGATTTGATTTACGTGTAAAACATTTTCCACATTCTGAACATGAAAAAGGCTTCTCCCCTGTGTGAGTTCTCTGGTGTGTAACAAGATGTGATTTATCTACAAAACATTTCCCACATTCTGAACATGAAAAAGGCTTCTCCTCTGTGTGAGTTCTCTGGTGTATAACAAGAACTGATTTTTGTGTAAAACATTTCCCACATTCTGAACATGAAAAAGGCTTCACCCCTGTGTGAGTTCTCTGGTGTGTAACAAGTTCTGATTTTTGTATAAAACTTTTCCCACATTCTGAACATGAAAAAGGTTTCTCCCCTGTGTGAGTTCTCTGGTGTGTAACAAGATCTGATTTTTGTATACAACATTTCCCACATTCTGAACATGAAAAAGACTTCTCCCCTGTGTGAGTTCTCTGGTGTGTAACAAGATTTGATTTTTGTGTAAAACATTTCCCACATTCTGAACATGAAAAAGGCTTCTCCCCTGTGTGAGTTCTCTGGTGTGTAACAAGTTCGGATTTTTGTGTAAAACATTTCCCACATTCTGAACATGAAAAAGGTTTCTCCCCTGTGTGAGTTCTCTGGTGTGTAAGAAGAACTGATTTTTGTATACAACATTTCCCACATTCCGAACATGAAAAAGGCTTCTCCCCTGTGTGAGTTCTCTGATGTCTTACAAGATGTGATTTCCGGTTAAAATCTTTCCCACACTTGGTACAAGAAAATCTCTTTTTCTCTGTGTGAATTTTTTGATGTTCAACAAAATTTGTTTCAAGAGGAAAACTATTTCCATATTCTGAAAGTGAAAATGGCTTCTTTGCTGTAAGAGCAGTTTGTTTTCTGCTGCCTCTTTTGTGAGGTTTATTCTTCTTAGTAGTCTGTGATGAATCAGAAGAGAGGACCTGTTTCACAGGATCAGATGACAGATCTTTGCTGTGAAGGGATGATGTGGTTTCAGGTTCATCTGATTTATACATTGCAGATGTCAGTTGTCCCTTTGATCTCCCTGTACAGTCATCTGACAAGAATAATTACAATTATTATTTTTAATAAAATATACCGTATATACTCGTGTATAAGCCGACCCGTGTATAAGCCGACCCCCCTACTTTTGCCCCAAAAATCTGGAAAAACCTATTGACTCGTGTATAAGCCGAGGGTGGACCCCAGCACAGGTATACAGACCCCAGCAGTGTGGTATACAGGCCTCCCCAGTGGTAGTATACAGCAGCCCCAGTGGTAGTATACAGATTCCCCAGCAGCCCCAGTGGTAGTATACAGATTCCCCAGCAGCCCCAGTGGTAGTATACAGGAGCCCCAGCAGCCCCAGTGGTAGTATACAGGAGCCCCAGCAGCCCCAGTGGTAGTATACAGGAGCCCCAGCAGCCCCAGTGGTAGTATACAGGAGCCCCAGCAGCCCCAGTGGTAGTATACAGGAGCCCCAGTGGTAGTATACAGATTCCCCAGCAGCCCCAGTGGTAGTATACAGATTCCCCAGCAGCCCAGTGGTAGTATACAGGAGCCCCAGCAGCCCCAGTGGTAGTATACAGGAGCCCCAGCAGCCCCAGTGGTAGTATACAGGAGCCCCAGCAGCCCCAGTGGTAGTATACAGGAGCCCCAGTGGTAGTATACAGATTCCCCAGCAGCCCCAGTGGTAGTATACAGGAGCCCCAGCAGCCCCAGTGGTAGTATACAGGAGCCCCAGCAGCCCCAGTGGTAGTATACAGCAGCCCCAGTGGTATACAGCAGGCCTCCAGGGGTACATATAGCAGCCCCCTGGGGGTACCCAGCAGCCCCCTGGGGGTACCAACAGCCCCCTGGGGGTACCAACAGCCCCCAGGGGGTACCAGCAGCCCCCAGGGGGTACCAACAGCCCCTGGGGGTACCAACAGCCCCCAGGGGGTACCAACAGCCCCCTGGGGGTACCAACAGCCCCCTGGGGGTACCAACAGCCCCCTGGGGGTACCAACAGCCCCCTGGGGGTACCAACAGCCCCCAGGGGGTACCAACAGCCCCCTGGGGGTCCCCAGCAGGTAACCCAGCAGCCCCCAGGGGGTACCAACAGCCCCCAGGGGGTACCAACAGCCCCCTGGGGGTACCAATAGCCCCCAGGGGGTACCAACAGCCCCCTGGGGGTACCAACAGCCCCCTGGGGGTACCAACAGCCCCCAGGGGGTCCCCAGCAGGTGCCCCAGCAGCTCCCAGGGGGTACCCAGCAGCCCCCTGGGGGTCCCCAGCAGCCCCTGGGGGTACACAGCGGCCCTCGCCCCCCCTTGCAAGGGCCCCCCCCCCCCGCTTTCTTACCATTCCGGACTTCTGATCCGCGCCGCTCCTCGCTCCTCCGCGCTGCTCCGTCCGTCTTCTACATCCGGGATCCCCGGCCGCGCGATGACGTCACATGCCTGCGACGGCCGGAGATCCGAGATGTAGAAGACGGACGGAGCAGCGAGGAGGAGCGAGGAGCGGCGCGGATCAGAAGTCCGGAATGGTAATATAACCATCGGGGGGGGGGGGCCCTTACAAGGGGGGGCAGGTGCCAGCACTTGGGGGGGGATTTAATTAGTTATGCACTGCTTTCCCCTGCCGGTGATAGACAGGGGAAAGCAGTGCATATTTAATGAGCGGCCCCACGCGACGGGGCCGCTCATACAGCAGCCTCCCCCCCCGCCTCCTGAAGCCTCCACAGCCCCCGGACACAGCCCCGGACACAGCCCCCCCCGTATTGACTCGTGTATAAGCCGAGGGGGAGACTTTTCAGCCCAAATTTTGGGCTGAAAAACTCGGCTTATACACGAGTATATACGGTACATGAAATTAATATTTTTTAACATCTCTACTTAAAATGTCCATAGAAATGGCAAGTAATGTATTAAGATTGAATTATTCACAAAGACAATGACAGTTCAGTGTAATAGAAGAGCTCATAGCATCACCCAGTAGAGTGCGGTGCTCAACTGTTTATTCTGCCTCCCAAATATTAGCATAAAAAGCAACAAAACATATGTAGGTGAAAATGATAATAAAAATGTCTACTTGTAAAATAACAAGCCCCCACTCAGGTCCATCATCTGTCAGTGTAAAATTAGAAGGTTTCCACACTATTAGTGTCACAAAATGTCTTGAAAAACAATCCAGGAAAATCACCTCCCCCTAATTCATATCTCTCCATCACTTCTGAGCCTTTTATAGTGTGCCCAAACTACATATAGCATATATGTATAGTATATCCCAAAAGTGAGCACACCCTGTGAAGACACAGCTTTTCTCAATTCATGTCGGGGGTCAATGTTCTTAATTTGGCCAGTCGTATCGATCTTTTGTTGTTATCTCATGTTTGCTAAGACAATATTTCTTGCCAGATGATTCGGAGCCTTTATTGTCCCAAGTTTGTGCATTGCTAAGTTAATGTAAATGACCTCACCCCTTCACCCACTCTGTCTATATCACTCAGAGGAATTATGCAGATATTGCATTGAAATGCCAACCGCCAACCAATATGAGCCCAGCCTTATTCCACCAGTCCTGGAAGAACACAATATACCCTGAGGTGTAGGCTTGGGAAATAAGGTCTTGTTTCAGTCACCATGAGTCATAAGCTTTGTGGCCTCAGTCTAGGGACTTCAACCCCGACTAGAGGACCACCAGAACTGGACTACATTCGGCAGGAGTTCAGCCTAGGATTCTTGAATTTGGCTGAAATATTAGAGACTACATAAGGAAGATACCCAGGTTGGGACAATTCGGTCACCTGGCTACAGGCTACACCACTGATAAAGCAGCCACAGCCGGTCACTGAGAAGAATCTGTGATTTCTCTGCATTCAGTGGTTACTACTCACCTGGGCGGTGATCTGTAGGGATCTCCTCTGTCCTCCGCTCATCACCCCTCACATATGTTTCTGTAGTATTAATATGGGTCAGATCTTCACCCTGAAACAAATAGTATCATACATAGTAACATACATAGTAACATAGTATTTAAGGTTGAAGGAAGACCTTAAGTCCATCTAGTTCAACCCGTAACCTAACATGTTCATGCAGAGGAGGCAAAAAATACCCATGTGGCAACACTAAGCTCCACATTGGGGAAAAAATTCCTTCCTGACTCCAGATACGGCAATCAGACTAGATCCCTGGATCAACGCCCGATCAAAGAATCTAGTATATATAACCGGTAATATTATAGTTTTCAAGAAAGGCATCCAGGCCATTCTTAAATGTTAGTAGTGACTCCTCATTACACCATCATGTGGCAGAGAGCTCCATAGTCTCACTGCTCTTACAGTAAAGAATCCGCGTCTGTGATTATGATTAAACCTTCTTTCCACCAGACGTAGAGGACGCCCCCTTGTCCCCGTCTCTTTAGAGGACGCCTCCTTGTCCCCGTCTCTGTAGAGGACGCCCCTTGTCCCCATCTCTGTAGAGGACGCCCCCTTGTCCCCGTCTCTGTAGAGGACGCCCCCTTGTCGCCGTCTCTGTAGAGGACGCCCCCTTGTCCCCGTCTCTGTAGAGGATGCCCCCTTGTCCTTGTCTCAGGCCTAAGAGTGAAAAGATCATTAAAAAGGTCTCTGTACTGTCCCCTCATATATTTATACATTATTATAAGATCATCCCTAAGTCTTCATTTTTCCAAACTAAATAACCCCAAGTTTAATAACCTGTCTTTGTATTGCAGACCCCCCAGTCCTCTAATAACCTGTCTTCGTGTTGCAGACCCTTCAGTCCTCTAATAACCTGTCTTGGTATTGGAGACCCCTCAGTCCTCTAATAACCTGTCTTGGTAATGCAGACCCCCAGTCCTCTAATAACCTGTCTTGGTATTGTAGACGCCTCAGTCCTCTAATAACCTGTCTTGGTATTGCAGACCCCTCTGTCCTCTAATAACCTGTCTTGGTATTGCAGACCCCTCAGTCCTCTAATAACCTGTCTTTGTATTGCAGACCCCCCAGTCCTCTAATAACCTGTCTTCATGTTGCAGACCCTTCAGTCCTCTAATAACCTGTCTTGGTATTGGAGACCCCTCAGTCCTCTAATAACCTGTCTTGGTAATGCAGACCCCCAGTCCTCTAATAACCTGTCTTGGTATTGTTGACGCCTCAGTCCTCTAATAACCTGTCTTGGTATTGCAGACCCCTCAGTCCTCTAATAACCTGTCTTGGTAATGCAGACCCCTCAGTCCTCTAATAACCTGTCTTGGTATTGCAGACCCCTCAGTCCTCTAATAACCTGTCTTGGTATTGCAGACCCCCCAGTCCTCTAATAACCTGTCTTGGTATTGCAGACCCCTCAGTCCTCTAATAACCTGTCTTGGTATTGCAGACCCCCAGTCCTCTAATAACCTGTCTTGGTATTGCAGACCCCTCAGTCCTCTAATAACCTGTCTTGGTATTGCAGACCCCTCAGTCCTCTAATAATGTGTCTTGGTATTGCAGACCCCTCAGTCCTCTAATAATGTGTCTTGGTATTGCAGACCCCTCAGTCCTCTAATAACCTTGGTCGCTCTTCTCTGGGTCCGCTCTAGTTCAGCTATCAACAAAACCCTAAAGAGCATGCTGAAAAAGGTGGTATCCAGGGATGGGAAGGACTGGGATTGTCTTCTACCATACCTGATGTTCGCGATTCGGGAGGTACCACAGGCCTCAACAGGTTTTTCTTCGTTCGAACTCGTGTATGGTAGACATCCCCGGGGCCTGCTCAACATTGCCAAGGAGGGATGGGAGCAGGAACCCACCCCTCACAAAAGTGTAGTAGAGCACATCGCGACCATGCAGGACCGGATGGCAGCGGTGATGCCGATAGTGAAAGAACACTTAGAGGAAGCCCAAAGAGCTCAAAGCCGGGTATATAATAGATCCGCTAAGGTCAGAACTTTTAACCCGGGAGACAGAGTCCTGGTACTAGTGCCTACTGTGGAGAGTAAATTCTTGGCGAAGTGGCAAGGGCCCTACGAAGTCCTAGAGGGAGTTGGGGAGGTCAACTACAAGGTATATCAGCCGGGTCGGAGAAAGACCGAGCAGATATACCATGTAAATCTGCTAAAAGCCTGGAAAGACAGAGAGGGTCTGGGTACAGAAGGGTCTCCAGCTGACCGTCCTCCTGCACTGACTTTACAGGCCAAGGTGGTGCCTGAGGGGGCAGTGGCAGAAGTGACGATAGCCGAAACCCTCACGAAAAACCAGCAGCAAGAGTCTCGAGAGTTTGTGGCCAGGAATACGGATGTATTTTCAAAGCTGCCAGGGCGCACCTCGTTGATTACACACGACATTGTCACCGAGCCCCAGGTAAAAGTTCGGATGAGGCCCTACCGAGTACCTGAGGCACGGCGAAAGGCCATTTCAAAGGAGGTTCGTCAAATGCTGGAGTTAGGGCTTATTGAGGAGTCGAAAAGTGAATGGGCTAGTCCCATTGTGCTCATTCCCAAACCCGATGGGACGATACGGTTTTGCAACGACTTCCGGAAGCTGAACGAGGTCTCTAAATTTGACGCTTATCCAATGCCACGAGTAGACGAGCTCATTGAAAGACTCGGGAAGGCCCGGTACTTCTCCACACTCGATCTAACTAAGGGATACTGGCAAGTACCCCTTACGGATAGCGCAAAAGAGAAGACCGCGTTCATCACCCCGGAGGGTCTGTTTCACTACCTGGTGTTGCCATTTGGCCTAGATGGGGCTCCAGCCACGTTCCAAGGATTAATGGACATCGTGTTGAAGCCTCATCAAAGGTACGCCTCGGCCTATCTGGATGACGTCATCGTTTTCAGCAGCGACTGGGAGAGCCACTTGGCCAAGGTACAGGCTGTGGTGGACTCTCTCCGGGCAGCGGGGCTGACTGCCAACCCCAAAAAGTGTGCTCTGGGAATGGAGGAGGCACGCTATTTGGGGTATGTGATAGGGCGAGGTATGATTAAGCCGCAGGTCAACAAGGTCGAAGCCATCCAGAGTTGGCCCCAACCAAGGACAGTAAAGCAGGTGAGAGCCTTTCTGGGAATTGTGGGATACTACCGGAGGTTCATCCCCAATTTTGCCACCCTCTCAGCCCCATTGACAGACCTTCTGAAAGGAAGACGGCCCGTCATGGTAAAGTGGAACCCCCAAGCCGAGCATGCCTTTCTGGTCTTGAAGACGGTGTTATGCGGGTCTCCCATCCTTATCACACTTGACTTCACCCAGACCTTCATCGTGCAGACCGATGCATCAGAAGTAGGGCTAGGTGCAGTCCTTTCTCAGGAGGTGAATGGGGAAGAACACCCCGTTAACTACCTGAGCCGCAAGCTCACACCTGCAGAGAAAAATTACAGTGTGGTCGAGAGGGAGTGCCTAGCCATCAAATGGGCCTTGGAAGCGTTGAGGTATTACCTGCTGGGGCGACAGATTCGGTTGGTGACTGACCACTCCCCACTCACGTGGATGAGCCAGTCAAGAGAGAGGAATGCGCGAGTCACCAGGTGGTTCTTGTCGCTCCAGAACTTCAACTTCACGGTGGAACACAGAGCCGGGAGGCTGCAGGGCAATGCCGATGCCTTGTCCCGGACTCACTGTTTGGTGACAGGAGTTCACCCCCCCCGGGTTGAACTGAGGGAGGGGGTGTGTGAGGTAGCAAGGGGAATGGTGGTAGAGGGACGCTATGTTTCCCCAAGGATGGTGAGCTACTGCATGTATGGGACAGGAGATGCTTACATGAGCATAGGTGAAGTAGGTGTGGCCACCGTTACTGAGAACGGTGGCTGTTGGTAAAGCCTGTTATGGGACCTCATCTATGAGGAATGGGGGAAGGTTTTTGGGCGGGTCTCCATTCCTCATCTCCCGCCCCAGGCTTTTGAAGTAGCTGGGAGGGAAAGACAGGTGAAAAAGGTTTAGGCCGGAAGAGACGGCTGTCAAGGTGTTGTGAGATGAGATCAGACTGGAGAGGAGTTCAGTCGGTGGGAAAGTAGCCTGTGAGCACACAGAGAGCGTGTACCGGACCCCAAGGTGGGGTAGGACCCCTAGGCGAGCTCCAGGAGGAGCAGGTTTCGGGCCGACGCTATTATCCTGATGTAAGGACTGTTTTTTTGTTTGTTTTGCCATTGTGTGAAATAAAACACACTTGTTTTTGGACTGAGCCTGAGTGTCACTGCCTTACTTGCTGCTGCTATAGAGCCTGATCCCTACACTAGTCATAGTGGTTTCCTCCTATTTCTGGCATGGTTATTCCCATAGGGTATATATTGTGCACAGGTCCTATTCAGGATGCTAATAAATGTCTCCCATTTGCTTTGTGTACTTTTATGTCTCAGGATATCGTCCCAGGTTATTGCAGTAAGATCATCTCTCAACCGTTGGAAATTTGCCTTCCTGAAGTTTAGTGTCCTTGTAGCCCCTCTACTACACATCTTATTAAAGGATACTTGAACACTTATTATTTTGTGATCCCTGGTAAATATTATAAAGTCACAGACAGATGGAGAAGTCCCATCTATGATCAGCTGTAATCTGCCATCTCCACCGTTCTCATTACACAAGTATAACACATCTAATAGTGGAGGAGAAAACAAGACTGAGACAAGATCTTCACAGCCGTCTACACATCATAGGGAGATCTCATCACACCTTCTCTCCATCTACCTGATGATCCGGAGGAACATCGGGATCTTCTTCTTTACAGTCCTGTGGGAGAAGAGGACGGGGACATCTCTCTGGTGTTGTCCTCTTACTGGATAGACCTGGAGGAGACACATACAGGACTGAATTCATTCTTTACATACAGATCATTATAGGCCGTGTGGATTTAGTCCTGTCTATTACCTGCTGATGTGAGGGGATCCTCCATCATGACCATGTCCTTGTACAGATCTCTGTGTCCTTCTAAATACTCCCACTCCTCCATGGAGAAATAGATGGCGACGTCCTGACATCTTATAGGAACCTGACACATACAATGATAGCGCGGTCATCATTCCCCCATCCCTTCATAGCGTTACTGTATAATGTCAGCAGCATTCCCAGCAGTGTCACCTCTCCAGTCAGCAGCGCCATCATCTTGTAGGTGAGTTCTCGGATCTTCTGCTCATTGATGTCCTCATGTATCAGGGGGTGAGGTGGAGGCCCCGTGATTGGGCTCAGGGCTCTTCCCTCACACTGTACAGGCTCCTGACAGCACAGATCACTCCAGCTCTTCTTCACCACTGTGTAATCCTGGTTATGGAGAGGAGACACATTAATAAATCTCCAGTCTCCAGACATTTCCAGAGTCCTCACCTCTCCTGTCCTCTGTTCTTCTGTCCATAGATAAGAATGATGTGATGTGACATCTCTCACCTCTCCAGTAACAAGGAGGAGGATCTCTAGGGTGAGGGGTAAGATCCTCTCCGCCATCTTGTCCCTGTCCATGTTGATCCAGTTATATTTTGCAGCAGATTTCAATAAAAGATTGCATTTATTAAGAACCTGAATGGAAAGAAGAAGAGATGATGTAAAATGATACAAAATACTATGAAGAGAAAGAAATCCTGGGGTGATGATGCTGTATAGAGCCTGAGACACAGAAATCTGGAGCTCAGACATCCAGGAACCTTCTAGTTTCAGTGGAATTAGAAAAGTTAAAAATGAAAACAGATCAAAGAAATGTTGAATAATATTTTGAAGCAAAAGGTGCAAACATCAAAAATCTTTCTACAAATAAACATTGTATTGGTCAATTTGTATAACTCCCCCCCTCCCCCATAATTCCTGAAAAGATGAAGTGTTGTATCTCCAATGAGTCCAATGTAACACAGGCTACCATCAGTAACACACTACGCCGCCAGGGACTCAGATCCTGCAGTGCCAGACATGTCCCCCTGCTTAAGCCATTACATGTCTGAAGTTTGCTGGAGAGCATTTGGATGATCCAGAAGAGTATTGGAAGAATGTCATATGGTCAGATGAAAGTAGAAAGTTTGGTACAAACACAACTCATCGTATTTGGAGGAGAAAGACTGCTGAGTTGCATCCCAAGAACACCATACCTACTGTGAAGCATGGGGGAGGCAACATCATGCTTTGGGGCTGTATCTCTGCCAAGAGACCAGGACAACTGATCCGTGTACATGAAAGAATGAAAGGGGCCATATATTGTGAGGTTTTGAGTGCAAACTTCCATCAGCAAGGGCATTGAAGATGAAACGTGGTTTAGTCTTTCAGCATGACAATGATGCCAAGCACCCCACCAGGGCAATTAAGGAGTGGCTTTATAAGAAGCATTTCAAGTTCCTGGAGTGGCCTAGCCAGTCTACAGATCTAAACCGTATAGAACACCTTTGGAGGGAGTTCAAAGTCTGTGTTGCCCAGCGACAGCCCCAAATCATCACTGCTCTAGAGTAGATCTGCATGGAGGAATGGTCAACATACCAGCACCAGTGTGTGCCAACCTTGTGAAGACTTACAGAAAACGTTTCACCTCCTCTGTCATTGCCAACAAGGGAAATAGAACAAAGTATTGAGATTAACTTTTGTTATTGACCTGTGGAGCTCACTGGGACGGGGTAATCGGTACCGGCCGGGTTACTGCTGGGGATGTCACGGAGGTCCTGGTCCGAACCATGTCACGGGTTCTCACAAGTAAAGGGATATTTACAGGGATTAGTTCATCGTGACGCCACCCACGGGTTGGGGTCATTAAAAAGACCACCGCTGCAGCGCAGCTCTGCCAGGAGGATGGAGGGATGGATGGGCTGCAGCTGGATGGATGAGCCCGCCTCGGATCGGGCTGCTCCTGGCAGGGTAAGAAGTACAGTAACAGTTCTGTATACCTGGAATCAGACACGGACACTGGAGCAGGGTTTACCGGGTTTACTTGTAAGTTCTTCAAGCAGTTCACAGCAATTCACAGTACAGTTCTCATCACAGTTCAGTTAACTCCGGACACTTTGAACCCACTGCAGGCAGGCTGTCACTCTGAGACCCCTCACTCCATCTAATGTCCTTTCAGGCTGTTCTCTCCCTCTCCGTTCTCTCCACTGGTAGCATGGCGGCAGCTTGACCCCTTGTATACACCTTCCGCCTATGTGTGTACAGGCGGTAAGCCGGGTCCTCGTGGTTGCTGCTGTGCCTTCCACCATGTAGTGGGAACTCCAACTTGGAATTAAAGCTCCCCATCGGTTTGTCTGGGAAGCCGGTGTGAAACTTCAGTTCCCCTCAGTGCCGACATTCTGGTGTGTGCCTAGCCTGCAGTAACCCTGTCTTCCAAGGTGTTACCAGGCTCCATCTAACCCATGTGATTCCAGCACAAATCAGGGAAAACTACTTAGCCTGTAGTTAGTCAGTGCTGCCGTGTTTCTCGGACTTGGTGATACCGGTCCGGTCTCTGTCCTCACACTCCCCTGGGATGCCGGCTATGGACGAGCTTTCTCTCCATGGTTTCTGTGACTCTGTGGATTCTGCATCTCCAGGGAGCCCAATTCCTCCGGAATGTGTCGCTGTCTTTCTGGTGTTGTCTTTACAGCTCAGCCTACTCCGACCTACTAACTCCTTCCTCCTCTTTTCCTCTATTTATGCTCTCTGTTACCTGACCTACATTCTCCATCCAGTTGCTCTCTAAACCCACTACCCCTTGCCCGCCTAGTGTCTCGGGCACCGGGTTGGGTTCTGTGCTCCTGGAGTGTGTGTGCTGTGAGGGTGTTTGGTGCACAAACTGTCTATCTTCCTGCCTGGCTGTAGTTCCCTATGTGGCCACCATGGTCGCAGGGGCGCCACAGACCAAATACTTATTTTCCACCAAAATTTGAAAAGGGGATTTTTGTGTACTCACCGTAAAATCCTTTTCACTTAGCCTCTAATTGGGGGACACAGACCATGGGTGTTATGCTGCTGTCCACTAGGAGGCGACACTAGGCAGAATCTGCAAAAGAGTTAAGGGACTCCTCCTCTGTAGCATATACACCCTGGAGCAGGAAGTGCTTCTCCAGTTTTGTGCTAAAGCAGTAGGAGAGTTAACAGAATTCAACAGATAATGACAGTAAAAACAGGGCCTGCAACCACGCAGGCAAACCGTGTAAACAGATATAACTAACAAGATAATAATAATGTATCAAGGCCTGAGACTGACCAGGGACGTGTGTAAACCGGTAAGAGTTGGTAAGAGTTAGCAAAGTAATATTAGTACAACAAGGCCTGTAACTAAGCAGGCATATTCGTAAACCGTGAAGAGTGAACGGAGCAATAATTGTATAACAAGGCCTGTCAACAAACGGGCTGACGGTACTACAAAGCCTGTGACTAAACAGACAAGATTAAACATTTAACATTAAACAGAGTGATGATAGTCAAACATTTGTAAACATGTTAACCATGCAACAGCTGAGAAGCTATGTAAGAACTATAGAAAAGTCCCACAAGGGCAATAGGGTGGGTGCTGTGTCCCCCAATTAGAGGCTAAGAGAAAAGGATTTTACGGTGAGTACACAAAAATCCCCTTTTCTCCTTCGCCTCATTGGGGGACACAGACCATGGGACGTCCTAAAGCAGTCCCTGGGTGGGAAAAAACAATGGAACTAGTAACACTGCGCATGGTCAGTGAAAACTATGCACTGACAGACGAGTCGCTGCCACCTGGAGGATGTGTCCACTCAGACCTGCGATTGCCGATTACTGAGTGTGATTACTGCAGTGCTTAAAGGGAACCAACCACCCCCAATGACCCCCCGGACTATTAATATGGCTCCCTACACCCAGCACATACATGTGCTGCAATGTTTTTTGCTAAAAAAACTGCTTTTTAAAAGTAAAGATAATGCTTTATAAAGTTTCTACCGAAGGGACGGGTGGGCGTTACTTACATGGGGCTAAAGCCGAG
Organism: Allobates femoralis; assembly: GCA_033576535.1. NCBI lineage: Eukaryota > Metazoa > Chordata > Amphibia > Anura > Aromobatidae > Allobates > Allobates femoralis. The sequence goes on along the minus strand of JARQOC010000055.1, from coordinate 115,542 downwards.
ATTATGCTGCCACTCATCCTCGTCTCTCCCCTCGCAGCAGTAACGGCCAGCCCTTTGTTCAGCGTCACAGCCTGGTGCACGGGCTCGCATGCCCATGCACATGTCATCAGCTACAGCCGGGTAGCGAGCGCGCGCTCTGACTTCCTGCGCTCAGCTATGGAAGTCAGAGCGCGCGCTCGCTACCCGGCTGTAGCTGATGACGTGTGCACGGGCATGCGAGCCCGTGCACCAGGCTGTGACGCTGAACAAAGGGCTGGCCGTTACTGCTGCGAGGGGAGAGACGAGGATGAGTGGCAGCAGAATCTCGGCTTTAGCCCCATGTAAGTAACGCCAACCCGTCCCTTCGGTAGAAACTTTATAAAGCATTATCTTTACTTTTAAAAAGCTGTTTTTTTAGCAAAAAACATTGCAGCACATGTATGTGCTGGGTGTAGGGAGCCATATTAATAGTCCGGGGGGGTCATTGGGGGTGGTTGGTTCCCTTTAAGCATGTGTGCAGGCTGTCCGTTTGGCTGCCTACACTCTGGTTGTGCTGGCACCTGGCGCTGAACGGCCCAGGAGGCGTAGCAGGATGTTCCGGGACACTCCCGGAAGAGGTGAGTGTTTTGACGGATAAGCGTCTTGGATGGTTAGACGAATCCCCCTGGTTAAAGGAGCTTTAGAGATTGACGTGGCTTTATTCCTGCCCTTTGGAAAAAGGAAGAAGAGAATCCAGCCTCTTTGAAAGGCGCTGTATTAGATACCTACGTGCGTAGGGCCCTAGCAAGGTCCCACATATGTAGGACCTTCACGACCGGATCGATTTGTACACAGTGATGACAGAGAAATGTCTTAGAAGTATACCGTCTTAGAAAAAGGATGGGACCAGCCTCAGGGTAATCATGTCCAGGTGGAAAAAACAGAAAAGATGGTTTACATGAGAGCGCTGTAAGTACTGATAGCTTTGCAAAGAAAAATAATTGCCATCGAAAACTACCGCTGTGTGGATGAGAATGCTAAGGATAATATCCTGAAGAGGCTCAAAAGGTGAGTCTTGCAGGGCCATGAGGACGATGTTTATGTTTCACGGAAGAAGTCCTGCTGTCTGGAGACTTTACATTCATTTATTTATTTATTATTACTGCAGGAAAAAACCAGTGCTGAACCAAATGGCGTGTTGCACTGCCCTGCATAGTATGACGGTGTGCAGAGGGAGGAGGGCGAACTGCCGCAGGGTACATCCCAGCCGGGTATTCTTCATTTGCCATTGGAGACTGCTGCACAGAGAAACTGTACTGATTTTTTTTTTTGTTTTTTTGTTTCTTTAAAAGGGGAGTCCCTGTGTGTCCTGCACTTCAGATGCTGTTAAATTGAAGTGACTATAATGGCTGCGGAGTTATTGCCCTTGGGGAATGATGCCTAATCCCCATAACCTCCTTCAGGGAGGATAGGGGCAAAAGGATAACGCAGCAGTGGCAAGAAATTAGTTCATTGGCTCTGCCACCCCAGTGTGCGCGCCGGTAGGCATTTCACCCGTCATTGCTCCCCCACATGCCACGCTTTGCAGTGGCAAGGTGACTGCAGGCTGCTGGCACCCTAGTGAGTGCTCTAGCAGACCTTCCACCTGGCATTGTGCTCCCTGAAGTGCCAGCCCTGTCACAGTGCCCCCACATATGCACGTGCTGCGGTGACTGCGGGCTGCTGACACTCTAGTGTGTGCTGCAGCAGACCATTCGCTTGGCAGTGTGCCCCCTGAAGTGCAAGCCTTGCGGACAAGCAGGTGTCTGCAGGCCCTGCACATTGTGTATGCCTGGCACACACCACTGCGCCTGGCAGTGTGCCCCCCGTATTAGTCTCTGCTTCCTTTTAGGCTGGGCAACCTATTGGGCAGCCTGTGCCTCCACACGTGGAAGCGCTGTCTGCCGCTGATATACAGCGGCGTCAGCGCTTAGATATTGGCGGCGTGCGAGGGGGAAAAGGGGCGGAGCTGAAAAAGAGCACGCCAAGTAATGTGAAAGGCGCGCTTTCTGTAGCCCCGTCCCGCCTCCTGTGCTGACGCCGTTGGGGTCTGACGTCAGGCGGAGGCGGGGAAAAAGCCCTAAGACGTGCGGCTAGGCCAAAGCCGGGGCCTCGCGTCAATCGCGGGCCCGGGAGCGGCGGAGGCCCGGCACGGAGGTCCGCAGCCGGGAACTGCGGAGACCCCGCCAGACACAGCGATTGCTCCACCGGAGGCTGCAACCACAACAGCAAGGTGAGGGCCCCTTTGTAAGGGCAAGATATTGTGGCTGCTGAGGGTCTGGTGCTGAGTATCACATCCCCAGTGTCTGCAACAGCGTTGGACGTGTAGGCTGTGCCTGCTGTCCAACCTGTGCCTGCTGCCCAACATGTGTTCCATCAGGAACATGCAGCAGAGTTGTGCTCATGAAGTGTGCCGCAGGCAGCATGGAGATGTGCTGCGGCATTTGGGGGAAGCACCATTTGAGCTGGTTTTCTGGGTGTGCTGCAGCATTGAGATGTGCTGCAGCATTTCTTGGGAAGCATGCTGCAGCTCTTTTTTGTCTTCACGCAGCAGAGCTGGTTTTGGGGGACCCCTTGCGGTGTGCTGCAGCGATTTGCAGTGCAGCTATGTGCCGCTGCGCGCCATACCTTGCGGCGTCTCGACCTAAGAGCCCAGAAGGGGAAGTTAGGGAGGGATGCTGCGTCCACCTTCAGAGGACACTTGTCTGCTGTAACCCAGCTCCCCATGGTTGCCAGTTTTCTATTCCATCTGTCTTGCTGCTTGCGGTGGGGACATGGAGCATTGCTGCGACCCAGAGCCCCAACTGTGGGGACTGGGGAGGAATGCGGGCCTCAGAACTGGCAAGTCTGGAAATCACTTTAACCCTGCACCTCCAACAGTGGAGGGCCGAGGAAGAAATAGCCCTTAGCAGACAAAATAGCTCGACCCAGAGTTCCAACTGTGGAGTCTGGGGAGATATCTATGGTCGACATGTCCCTTCAAAATAAAAATGCAGCTTCAAAAAGTAAAAATAATGGTAAAGAGTAAGAATGTGTGCTCTCCTTCAGACACTAAGCAAAAACTGGAGAAGCACTTCCTGCTCCAGGGGTGTATACTGCAGAGGAGGAGCCACTTAATTCTTTTGCAGATTCTGCCTAGTGTCGCCTCCTAGTGGACAGCAGCATAACACCCATGGTCTGTGTCCCCCAATGAGGCGAAGGAGAAAAATGTATTTCCAAATCCGACAATGTGATTTTCAGGATTTGTTTTCTCTTTTTGTCTCTCATAGTTGAGGTCACCTATGATGTCAATTACACGCTGACCTCATCTTTATAAGTCGGAGAACTTGCACAATTGGTGGCTGACTGAATATTTTTTTCCCCCACTGTACAGTTAAAGGAGAATTCAGTATGTGGCTTGAAATCCAGCCAATAAGAGTACAGCCTTATTCCACTAATGCTGGAAGAGCACAACATACCCTGGAATGTAGTCTTGGGATATAAAAAGGGGCTTGATTGAGTCACCAGGGTGAGATAATGCATGACCCAGCCGAGGCTCTTCAGAGCCAGCTAGGGGATCAGAACCTGGATTATATTATTATATGGAATGCAGCCTAGGATTCAAGGATTCGGCTGAAATAGAGAATACGTAAGGAATATGCCCAGATCGGGACAATCCGGTCACCTGGCTAACGACTTTGCTATGCCCGGTCAGCTTCCTAAACTTGGCTCTATTCTTTTCTTGGTGGGTGCCCCCCAAAAGTGGGGTGCTGCTGGATTGGAGTAAATGGTCCTGAAAGCCCCTAGGCATGAATATTGTAATCTCTGGTGAGCCAGTGGAAGGATGAGAATCTGTTACCTGTTACATTGTGTGTTTTGCTTGGTAATGTGTTATATGAATTTGACTGTTGGGGATCCAGAAAAGTCTTACCATTGTGTGGTTTCCTCAGCCTGTGTTGTCTGAGTACTTTTCTGCTCACGGTTAAGAAGTTTAGCGTTCAGTTGGGATGAGGCCTGATCCACGCAGTCTTTCTAAAGGTGGCCGGGCCAGCGGACGAGAGCATCCACTGATCCCCGTGTCTCCACTGTCATCAATGTATAAGTAGTGGACAAACTCTTTAAGGTCCCCTTCTCACGTCTGTTTCTCCAAGACGGGTGGTGTCTGTTTTCACTGGAGAAATGTTCACAAGCATTCTAATTAAATCCAATGGGGATCTTCACACCTCATAGCCGGGACGTAGACCATGAACTCCCAGGACACAGGAGACACCGAGAGAAAGCTGGACGTGGCCCTGAACTCCCGAAACACCGCAGACACAGAGAGAAAGCCGGGACATAGCCCTGAACTCCAGGGACACCACAGACACTGAGAGAAAGCCGGGACGTAGCCCTGAACTCCAGGGACACCACAGACACTGAGAAAAAGCCGGGACATAGCCCTGAACTCCAGGGACACCGCAGACACTGAGAGAAAGCCGGGACGTAGCCCTGAACTCCAGGGACACCGCAGACACTGAGAGAAAGCCGGGACATAGCCCTGAACTCCAGGGACACCGCAGACACTGAGAGAAAGCCGGGACATAGCCCTGAACTCCAGGGACACCGCAGACACTGAGAGAAAGCCAGGACATAGCCCTGAACTCCAGGGACACCGCAGACACTGAGAGAAAGCCGGGACATAGCCCTGAACTCCAGGGACACCGCAGACACTGAGAGAAAGCCGGGACATAGCCCTGAACTCCAGGGACACCACAGACATCGAGAGAAAGCCGGGACATAGCCCTGAACTCCAGGGACACCGCAGATACTGAGAGAAAGCCGGGACATAGCCCTGAACTCCAGGGACACCGCAGACACCGAGAGAAAGCCGGGACATAGCCCTGAACTCCAGGGACACCGCAGACACTGAGAGAAAGCCGGGACATAGCCCTGAACTCCAGGGACACCGCAGACACCGAGAGAAAGCCGGGACATAGCCCTGAACTCCAGGGACACCACAGACACCGAGAGAAAGCCGGGACATAGCCCTGAACTCCAGGGACACCGCAGACACTGAGAGAAAGCCGGGACATAGCCCTGAACTCCAGGGACACCGCAGACACCGAGAGAAAGCCGGGACATAGCTCTGAACTCCAGGGACACCGCAGACACAGAGAGAAAGCCGGGACATAGCCCTGAACTCCAGGGACATCGCAGACACCGAGAGAAAGCCGGGACATAGCCCTGAACTCCAGGGACACTGCAGACACTGAGAGAAAGCCGGGACGTAGCCCTGAACTCCAGGGACAGCTCCACACACTGGGACTGTGTTGCTAGAAATAATGGAGACTCCACATACCTCCACCTGCAGAGCCGCACGGTAGATGCTAGAGAATACAGGCTCCTTCCAGGTATGACGTCACCGGAAGCGGCGGGGCCTCCTCAGTCCAGGGTGTATTGTGGCAGGAGGAGGAGGCAGCTCTCCAGCACTGTGCTGAGCTCTTGTACTGAACACTCAACCAGAGCCACAACCACATATATGGCTGCTCTGTGCTTACAGGACCTGTGATGATGTCACATGGAGGGGAGGAGTCAGGGGTCACATGAGCCAAATGTGTACAAGGTGTAAGTAGTGCATTGTACGAGGTGTACAGAGCAGAGCCGAGTGTGTACGAGGTGTACGGAGCAGAGCCGAGTGTGTACGAGGTGTACAGAGCGGAGTCGAGTGTGTAAGAGGTGTACGGAGCAGAGCCGAGTGTGTACGAGGTGTTCGGAGCGGAGCCGAGTGTGTATGAGGTGTACGGAGCCGAGCCGAGTGTGAACGAGGTGTACGGAGCAGAGCCGAGTGTGTACGAGGTGTACGGAGCGGAGCCGAGTGTGTACGAGGTGTACGGAGCAGAGCCGAGTGTGTACGAGGTGTACGGAGCAGAGCCGAGTGTGTATGAGGTGTACGGAGCCGAGCCGAGTGTGAACGAGGTGTACGGAGCAGAGCCGAGTGTGTACGAGGTGTACGGAGCGGAGCCGAGTGAGTACGAGGTGTACGGAGCGGAGCCGAGTGTGTACGAGGTGTACGGAGCGGAGCCGAGTGTGTACGAGGTGTACGGAGTGGAGCCGAGTGTGTACGAGGTGTACAGAGCGGAGCCGAGTGTGTACGAGGTGTACGGAGAGGAGCCGAGTGTGTACGAGGTGTACGGAGCGGACCGAGTGTGTACGAGGTGTACAGAGCGGAGCCGAGTGTGTACGAGGTGTACAGAGTGGAGCCGAGTGTGTACGAGGTGTACGGAGCAGAGCTAAGTGTGTATGAGGTGTACGGAACAGAGCCGAGTGTGTACGAGGTGTACGGAGCAGAGCTGAGTGTGTACGAGGTGAAACGGAGCAGAGTGTATACAGGTGTATGGAGAGGAACCGAGTGTATACGAGGTGTATGGAGAGGAGCGAGTGTGTACGAGGTGTACGGAGCGGAGCGAGTGTGTACGAGGTTGTTACAGAGCAGAGCCGAGATGTGTACGAGGTCTACGAGGGAGCCGAGTGTGTACGAGGTGTATGGAGAAGAGCCGAGTGTGTACGAGGTGTACAGAGCAGAACCTAGTGTGTACGAGGTGTACGGAGCGGAGCCGAGTGTGTACGAGGTGTACGGAGCAGGAGCCCAGTGTGTACGAGGTGTACGAGCTGAGTCAAGTGTGTACGAGGTGTAGTAGAGCGGAGCCGAGTGTGTACGAGGTGTACGGAGCAGAGCCGTGTGTGTATGAGGTATACGGAGCAGAGCTGAGTGTGTACGAGGTGTGTGTGGAGCACAACCGACTGTGTGGAGGTGTACGGAGCGGAGCCGAGTTTTGTTACAAGGTTACGGAGCAGAGCTGAGTGTGTACGAGGTGTTCGGAGCAGAGCTGAGTGTGTAGAGGTTGTACGAGAGAGCCAAGTGTATACGAGGTGTACGGAGAGGAGCCAGTGTTACATGGTGTACGGAGAGAGCCGAGTGTGTATGAGGTGTACGGAGCAGAGCCGAGTGTGTAGAGGTGTATGGAGCGGAGTGTATACATGTAGGGGTGTATACATGAGAGCGGAGCCGAGTGTATACGAGGTGTACAGAGCGGAGCTGAGTGTATATGAGGTGAACAGAGTGGAGCTGAGTGTGTACGAGGTGTACGGAGCAGAGCTGAGTGTATATGAGGTGTACGGAGCTGAGCTGAATGTGTACGAGGTGTACGGAGCAGAGCTGAGTGTGTACGAGGTGTATGGAGCTGAGGCGAGTGTATTCGAGGTGTATGGAGTGAATCCGAGTGTGTACAAGGTTTACGTAGCAGAGCCTCATGTGTATGAGGTTTATGGAGCGGAGCCGAGTGTGTACGAGGTTTATGGAGCAGAGCCGAGTGTGTACGAGGAGTACGGAGCGGAGCTGTGTGTGTTTGAGGTGTACGGAGCAGAGCCGAGTGTGCACGGGGTGTATGGAGCAGAGCCGAGTGTGTACGAGATGTACAGAGCGAAGCCGAGTGTCTACGAGGTCTATGGAGCAGAGCCGAATGTGTACAAGGTGTACTGAGCGGAGCTGTGTGTGTACGAGGTGTACGGAGCAGAGCCGAGTGTGTACGGAGCAAAATTGTGTGTATGAGGTGTATGGAGCGGAGCCGAGCGTCTAAGAGGCGTATAGAGCGGAGCTGCGTGTGTACGTGGTGTACGGAGTGGAGCCACATGTGTACGGAGCTGAGCCGAGTGTATACGAGGTGTATGGAGCGAATCCGAGTGTGTACGAGGTTTACGGAGCAGAGCCTCATGTGTACGAGGTTTATGGAGTGGAGCCGAGTGTGTACGATGTTTATGGAACGAAGCTGTGTGTGTATGAGGTGTGCGGAGTGGAGACGAGTGTGTACGAGGTCTATGGAGCAGAGCCGAGTGTGTACGAGGTGTACGGAGTGGAGCTGTGTGTGTACGAGGTGTACGGAGCAGAGCCGAGTGTGTACGGGGTGTATGGAGCAGGGCCGAGTGTGTACGAGGTGTACGGAGCAGAGCCGAGTGTGCACGGAGCAAAATTGTGTGTCTGAGGTTTATGGAGCGGAGCCGAGCATCTAAGAGGCGTACGGAGCGGAGCTGCATGTGTACGTGGTGTACGGAGCGGAGCCGAGTGTGTACGAGGTGTACTGAGCAGAGCCGAGTGTGTACGTGGTGTACGGAGAAGAGCCGAGTGTGTATGGGGTGTACGAGTGGAGCCGAGTGTGTACGAGGTGTACGGAGCAGAGCCGAGTGTGTATGACGTGTGCGAAGCAGAGCCGAGTGTGTTGCCTCCAACCCTTTCCCTAGGGTGCGCACAGTGGTCAGTGGTCCCTGGGCCTGGATCTCTCCCAGCGATCAGCTCCTCTGCCTCCTCTCTCTTCCCTCTCACTGCAGACTCTAGATTGACTTCTGGCACTGACTAACTCCTCCCCTCAGGCCTGGATGTTCTTAAAGTGGAACTGACTTAAGGCAGCCAGTAGAGCTCCCCCTTCAGGTCCAGGGTGGAAGGTGTGGTGTGCTGTGCTAACTAAGGTGTATTTCCCTCCTTGCACCGGTGGATCCTGTGGCAATCCTCCACAGGGATGCCACATTCCCCCTAGTTAAATACAGTCCTCCGGGACTGAAACATTTTTTTCATAACCATAACATAACTATTTACATTTGACAATTGAACAGAGCCTTAAAATGAAAAATTTACAAAAACCAGGTATAAATAAGAAAACGGGTAACCAGTCCATACAACGCTAGTCCATCCACTGCAGGCTGTTTAAAAGGGTGTTTAAACAGGGGTTTGCCACTATCAGCCCTGTGGCTATGTTCCATTTTTAAAATTAGAAAAGGGGAACATTCAAAAGTCCAACATTTCAAGTCTCTGTAGGCTTAAAGTTCAAATACACAACAACAAACAATACGGGTGCCTTGGCGTAGGAGTCCTAGGTACTGTAGGGGCCTCTACCTGGTCATAAGTGCTGTTTGCCTCCTGGCCCTGGGGTCACCTATTGGCCAAGATTTTGCTCTCCCTAGACAGCATCTCACCCCAACTCCTCTCACCCCTCCTACTGGTGTTGTGTACCTGGTCTGGTTGTTTTTGCCTACTCTTCACCTTTTTCTGTACATTAGCATTAATAACATATTTACATTTTAAACATATTTACATTTTCCCAGATTTTACAGATTTTATTCTCTGAACCTGAGTGGTAGGTGTCCTAGATTGACACGTGTTGGCCTACGTAATTCTTATGTAGGATCTGTGAGAGTGGGTCTATATGTAACTGGTAAACTGGATAGCAGTCTGTGACTACCTGGTCTCACAGTAGGAATGGCAGGTACACCGATTGCAGGGATCTCTGGTTCCGGTACAACGCGTGGTTCTTGTACTTTTGGCACTTCTATTGCTGGTGGAAACATTAAAGTTGTAATTAGGTATGTACTTTCTATTTGAGGCCAATCCGCTGGTAGCTCTCCAAAGAGTGTCTGGATTGTCTTTGGCTTCTCTTTTTCTGGCTTTAGACAAGGTACATTCTCTTCTGGTTGAAGCTGTTGAGGGCACTTCTTAAAATGATCTCTGGACACTGTTGCAGTTGTTTCACCATTGTCCTTGCTGATTAAACAGGTTTTCTGGTTGTCAAATTGAGATGGTAACACAGTGTATGGTTCTTTTTCCCATTGATCATCTAGTTTGTGCATTCTTCTTTTTCTTGTCTTCCTCTAGATTTTTCCAGACTTCTCTCAACGCATTCTTGGATTTTCTGGTATTGTTCTTTCCTACGAGTATCCCAATCTGAATCTGTAGTATCTTCTTCAGGACTACTATGCCTATTTTGAAATCTACTGGCAATTTTCCTAGTCTTGCTCTCATGAGGTATGCTGGTGTACAATTTGTTGAGCTTATTGGGATGTTGTTATAGATGTCAACTAGATCTGGTAAATTCTCTGGCCACTGGTTTCGTTCTTCTAAAGGCAGAGTTTTCAGCATTGCAATTACCACGTGATTCATCTTTTCACACATTCCATTAGTTTGAGGATGGTAAGACGTGGTGCGTAGTTTCATGCATCCGTATAAGCGACAGAATTCTTGAAATATTTCAGTTTCAAAGGCAGGTCCTTGGTCTGTCAATACCTGGTCTGGATAACCATGGGGTCTGCGGAAATAAGCTTGAAATGTTCTTGCTGCTGTCTCAGCTGTTAAGTCTTTTACCGGAGCTACCACAAGGAATCTGGAATAGTGGTCTACCACGGTAAGAGCATAGGTGCAGCCTGATTTTCTGGGTGCGAGTTTGACATGATCTAAGGCTACCAGTTCTAATGGTTGTTTAATGATGATAGGCTTGAGTGGTTCTTTCTGGCTGTTACGGTTTCTTCTTCTTAATGAGCATGGTCCACAGTTTTTACACCATCTCTCTATGGAAGATCTCATGCTGATCCAATAGAATCTTTCACGTAACAGTATTTCCAGTCTTCTTCATCCAATGTGTCCCGATCCATCGTGGTACGCTTCCAATACCATTAGGACATCTCTCTTTGGAACCACAAACTTGCCATACCATTTCATGTGTTCTTGGGTTGATGTACCATCTGCACAGTTGACCTTGATAGATGAATAACCTGCTTCTTTCTTTCCACAGGTGTTGGGCCTCTGGTGGAGCATTCTTTTCAAGTTTGGAATTCGGTTGGGTTATCAACTTCTTTACGAGTCTCACTGCCGGATCACTGTCTTGAGTCTCTTTCCATCCATAGTGAGGCAACGGGTTTAGTTCAACAGTATGACGGTTCTGGTAGATGCGATCTTCAGTGATTTTCCATTTTCTACTTTTATGGAAAGCTGGGAGTTCTATTTCCTCTAAGTCATCCTCTTCTTCTTCGATTCCTCGTAGATGTTCTTGAGGGTTTCTGGAGAGGGCATCAGCGTTTGCGTTGTTGCGGCCTGCTCGATATTTGATTGTAAAGCCATAGTTCGATAGTCGAGCCATCCAGCGTTGCTACAGTGCACCAAGCTTCGCGGTATCCAGATGTGTTAATGGGTTATTATCCATGAAGATGGTAAACTTCGAAGCTGCGAGGTAATGCCTGAATCTCTGTTATAGCCCAGACCAAGGCCAGGAACTCCAACTTAAAGGAACTGTAGTTTTCCGGATTCCTCTCGGTGGGTCGACCTTTTCTGCTGGCGTAGGCAATTACTCGCTCTCTACCATCTTGATTCAGGGAAAGGACTCGTCCCAGGCCTACATTACTTGCGTCGGTGTAAAGGACGAATGGTAGATTATAATCAGGGTAAGCCAGGATTTCGTCACAGGTTAGAGCCTGCTTCATCTGTTGGAAGGAGTTTTCTTGTTCTTCTCCCCATTCCAATGGTGTATCTGCAGACCTTCTCTTCTTAGACTGGCCTACCAGAAGATCTTGTAGGGGCGCTGCCATCTTTGTGTAGCCCTTAATAAATCTTTTGTAGTATCCAACCAAACCTAAGAACTGACGTACCTCGGTGACGGTGGTTGGTCTTTGCCAATCCTGGATTGCTGTTACCTTTTCCGGGTCTGGTGCTACTCCATCTGCGCTGACCACGTGTCCCAGGTATTGGACTTTAGGTTTCAGCAGGTGACATTTAGATGGTTTGAGCTTCATCCCGTACTTTGCTAAAGCCTCAAATATCTCTGCCAGGTGTTCCAGGTGTTCTTGGTAGGTTTTGGAAAGCACAATGACGTTGTCCAGGTATAAGAGTACTGTCTCGAGTCAGCAATTCTGCGTTTTATTTGGAACGGCAAAAAAGCAAGGGTAAGCCTGAGGAACTTGGTTGCCCCTAAGGAACAGGGGGGGGCAGGGCTTCCAGACATCCGCAGATACTGTCTGGCAGCCATTATGGTTCGCCTTATAGACTGGCACTTTAAATCGGAAACTAAGCAGTGGGTGCGGGTGGAACAGGAAGGCGTTTCAGTTCCCCTCCGTAGCCTGCAATGGCTTTCTAGGGAGGCTTTGCCATCCTTGGGCCCCTTACCAAAATTTACGACTGACACACTTAAAGCATGGAGGATAGTAAGGAAGAATCGAAGGAGACTCATTATGACAGTTTCCTGACCCCAATATTTCACAACCCAGCTTTTCCTCCGGGGATGACCAATCGGACTATCTTAGGTTGGAATGAAGCAGACGATACTAGAATTGGACAGTTATTGATCCTGGGAGAACTCCCTTCCTTTGAGACGCTTCAGTCGGCTACCCCACAAGTCAAACTCAAATGGTGGGAATATTTGCAGTTGAGGTCCTTTACGAGATCTCTTGCGATACCAAAGACTCTAACAATGACGCTTTCCTCATTGGAAGAGATCTTTGTAGCTGATGGAGCTCCAATGAAAGGGATTTCAACTATACATAGGACCTTATCCAGATCTAAGGATGCCGTAAATACAGGATATCGGAGGGCATGGGAGACGGAATTGGGTTGGGTAGTACCAGATCTGGACTGGGAAAAGAGTTTCCTTATGGCGCGCAAAACAGCGGGTTCATGTGATGCCATGGAAAAGAGCCTCAAGTTAAGGTATAGGTGGTACCTTACCCCAGATAAGATACATAAATTTTCCCCGGACATCTCACCGCTCTGCTGGAGATGCAGAAGCGAGAAGGGCACTTTACTGCACATATGGTGGAGCTGCCCACTGATCCAGGAGTTCTGGGATAGAGTATTCCGCAATTATAACATGGTGACAAGAAAGAGACTGGTAGGCACTCCTGAAATGGCCCTCTTGTCTTTGTTCCCTGGCTCTTGGAAGGTCCAGAGGAAAGATGTCCTCCGATTCTGCATAGCCGTAGCTCACAGCGTGATTCCCCGCCACTGGAGGGAAAGCGAACCCCCCTCCATTTCGGAATGGTACTCGGAAGTGGAGAGGATTCGTAGATACGAAGAATTGTCGGCTGACTTTTCTCAGACCCAACACACATACGTGTCTATCTGGACTGAATGGGTCCTTTTTAGAGATGCCCCTAACTTCGGAGACTTCTTTACCTGACCATTCTGGACCACAAAACCTCATACCCCCTGGAGCCACCTCAGGGGACCACCCCGCATGTTACACCCTCATAATCAAATATGCCTTACCTTTCGCTAGTACACTTTCTCTATATTCTCCTCTATTCTTCCTATATCTCTCCTTGTTTCTTTTCTTTCTACAGGTCTACACCCTGGACGAACGTTAAGATATGGTTAGTTGAACCAATAAATGGTTCGATAGTCTTCTTTAGTGTCTGATACAGACAATTCCCTCTTTTGCGGAAGCAAAGAGAGGGCAACATATAGTGTAATTAGAATGGAACAGAAAAAACAACGTATGTTTCGGTGCTAATTGAGGTTATACCTATGTGGAATATGGTTTTACTTAGAAATGTGCTGTTCCTTTTTTCTCCCTCATACAAACATTCCACAATGTTACTTTCTTATGTAATGATGTTGTTATTCAAAATATCAATAAAATCATATTTACCCAAAAGAGTACTGTCTCGAAGTTCCGGTGTCCCAGGCAACTTTCCATGATTCTTTGAAATGTTCCTGGTGCATTGCATAACCCGAATAGCATGCTGTTGAATTCGCATAGTCCCATTGGCGTTGTGAATGCAGTCTTCTCTCGGTCTTCTTCTGTAACGGAGACCTGCCAATACCCACTAGTGAGATCTAATGTGGAGAAATAATTAGCAGTCTTTAATGCAGCAAGAGACGTCTCTATTCTGGGTAGTGGGTAAGCATCTTTGTGAGTGATCTTATTGACCTCCCTGTAATCCACACACATCCTCATCGTGCCATCCTTCTTTCTGACTAGGACTAAAGGGGCTGCCCAGGAACTACTGCTATCTCTTATAACCCTGGCCTCCATCATGTCCCTCAGCATCTCTTTGGCATGTTGGTAGTGACCTGGTGGAATGGGTCTGTGTCTCAATTTAATTGGGGGATGATCTCCTGTGGGTATGCGATGGTGTACCCCTTTAATCCTCCCAAAATCTAATGGATGCTTACTAAATATTTGCTTGAACTCCTGCGCTACCTGGTAAACTCCGTGCTTCTGGTGAGAAGGTGTGGCATCAGTTCCTACATGCAACTGCTGACACCACTCCTCTAGCTGTCCTTTGTAGTTGTTATCCTACGCCTGGTTAGACAAGGAAACAGGTCCCACTGCTTGTATGTTGTTGTCACAAACAGTATACAGCTTTGCTACAGTAGCATACCGTGGTAGCTTTGCTTCCTCTGCCCCACAATTTAATACATGGATTGGTACTCTTCCCTTGCGTACATCCACCACCCCTCTGGCTGTCAGTAGTGTAGGTCTATGCTCTGAATATACCGGCTCTACAACTGCCTGATATTCCTGTCCTCTACCACCTATCGCTGCTCGACACCATATCATCATCTCGCTTTTTGGTGGTAACACAATGGGAACCGGGTCTGTTACCCGCACACTGCCAATTTCTCCCCCAGACAGATTTACCTGTTGCTTGTGGATGAGGGCTCGGATCTCTCGTTTGATGACTCTTGTTCATCCATAACCAGCAGTCTCAGCAATCTGTCGGAGTAAAAACAACACTTCTCCAAAGCAGTTTTCAGTGACATTTGTACCAATTACCATATAAGGGTATTTTTCATTAGGATTGTCTTCTACCACAAACAACCCTTGGCCTTTTAATTCCTCCCTCCCCAACTTTATTGTAGCTTCTCTCTACCCCACCTGTTTTTGTGGTTGGCCATTAGCTGCAATAATATAAAAATTGGGGTTTGGGGGTTCAAGATCGTCATCAGACCAAAACTGTAAAGGATATGTGGGATCGTAGTGACCTGCGACCCGGTGTCCAGTAGGGCCGACATGGGGATTCCTTCTAGTGTAATGTTGAGGTATGGATGACCTCCCACGTACCGGTTACGCCAGTCATTTGGGCTACTCCTGGGGGCTGGCCCTCGGGGCCAGGAATCTCATGTTTAAAGGACATCCTCTTGTGAAGTGGCCCGGTTTGTTGCATCGCAGGCAGATGGGTTGTCCTGAAGAATCCGTGTAGTCCCTGGCTCTGCGTTGGAATGATGCGTCGGTCCCCTGAACGGGCGACTTTTTGGTCCCCTCCACGGGCAACATGGGTCTACGTTGGAATGGTGCGTTGGTCCCCTGCACGGGCGACTTGGTCTTCCTCCGCATCCATGGGACATCCTCAGGGCAATCAGCTAGTTGGATTTTGTTTGGTGGTGGTGCCCCAGGCATAGTTTGCAAGAGCTTTAATACATAGTCCATGTTTTTGGTTAACTGCAGCACCTGGTGGAGACCCGGGGGTCAGTGGGTGCTCTCGTCCGCAGGCCCAGCCGCCTTTACAAAGACAGCGTGGACCAGGGCTCATCCCCAACTGAACGCCCGAGCTCCTTAACCGTGGGCGGAACACTACTCAGACAACACAGGGTCAGGGAATCACAATGTCAAGGCTTTATTGGATCCCCAAACAGTTAACAGCATATAACGCATAACCAAGCAAAACACAACATGTAACAGGCAACAGAGTCTCACCCTTCCGCTGGCTCACCAGGGATTAGAATGCAGCACGGCAAAGTCTGTAGCCAGGTGACTGTATCATCCCAACCTGGGTTGCTTCATTGTCCTTATGCAGTCTTTATCACAGCCGAATCCGATAATCCGATACTGAAGTCCTTGTGGTTCCTTAGTCCGTGTTCTGATCCCCTTGGTCGGCACCGAAATGCCTAGGCCTGGGGTTATGGCTCGCTAACCGGATCCGAAGACCCTAGATTAGCTGCCTGTATCCAATCCAGTGACCTCTAGCCGGGACCGAAAATCCCTAGACTGAGGCCACTAGACAGAATATAACTCCAAACTGCTGGTCAAAGTGAACAGTCCTCCTTATATACCCTCAGCCCTCATTGTAGGATATTGGGGACGTCATGATTGGTGCAATAACACAGTCTTTTCATTGGCTGAACTCCAATCCTCATCTAACATATTTTAGTACTATTGCAATCCAAATGCTGATTGATATAGCACCTAGCAGTGATACAATGGAAGGTTAGGATGAGACATTCAGTCTGCAAACCATGACAATAACACAATAGTGGCTGGAGCCTCAATCAACATTCACAGGGTAATAGACAATGGACGATTAGCATAATTAAGTTCTCTGGCCTGCTATGACAAACAAGTTAGATAATTACATTACCGTGCTAAACTTAAAGTAATCTATGAAAATACTGTAGGAAGTTCTCCTTGGCCAATACAAGTTTACAAACCTATATACAATATGATATGTCTGAGTTACATAAGAAATCATCATATGTCCTATATTGAAGGGGTCCATTTCGTCACAATCATCTGCCACAGCTTGACCTTCTGCTTTTGCAGGTTCTGTAGAAACACTTTTAAAGTCTATGGGAGAGGTATTAGCCTGCCAGGATTGGATTGCAGGTTCTGCAGGCGCTGGATCTCATAACACGGTTATAGCACGATCTTTTAAGTCATTAAAGTTCACAGTTGGAGGATCTAATACCCACATATGTACAGTTGTGGCCAAAAGTATTGACACCCCTGCAATTCTGTCAGTTTCTTCCTGAAAATGATTGCAATCACAAATTCTTTGGTATTATTATCTTCAATTAATTTGTCTTCAATGAAAAAACACAAAAGAGAATGAAGCAAAAAGCAAAACATTGATAATTTCACACAAAACTCCAAAAATGGGCCGGACAAAAGTATTGGCACCCTCAGCCTAATACTTGGTTACACAACATTTAGCCAAAATAACTGCGATCACCCGCTTCCGGTAACCATCAATGAGTTTCTTACTATGCTCTGCTGGAATTTTACACCATTCTTGTTTGGCAAACTGCTCCAGGTCCCTGATATGTGAAGGGCGCCTTCTCCAAACTGCCATTGTTAGATCTCTCCACAGGTGATCTATGGGAGTCAGGTCTGGACTCATTGCTGCCACCTTAGAAGTCTCCAGTGCTTTCTCTCAAACCATTTTCTAGCGCTTTTTGAAGTGTGTTTTGGGTCATTGTCCTGCTGGAAGACCCATGACCTCTGAGGGAGACCCAGCTTTCTCACACTGGGCCCTACATTATGCTGCACAATGTGTTGGTAGTCTTCAAACTTCACAATGCCATACACACGGTCAAGCAGTCCAGTGCCAGAGGCAGAAAAGCAACCCCAAAACATCAGGGAGCCTCCGCCATGTTTGACTGTAGGGACCGTGTTCTTTTCTTTGAATGCCTCTTTTTTTCTCCTGTAAACTCTATGTTGATGCCATTGATTTATGTACCGCCAACATGACTGACAGCCGGGTCCATATCTTGCGCTTCCCTCCAGCCGAAGTGGGGCAACGGTTTACTGTCCTTGTAGAGGGGTCTTGATGGGTCTGCTGGCATTGGGTTACTCTTACATGATGGAAGGCAGGTAACTCTACTTTCTCCAGCTCGTCTTTATCTACACCCTCTTCGGATAAGTGAGGCATTCGGGATAAATCATCCGCGTTTCCATTCTGGTGCCAAGCTCGGTACTTGATGGTGAACTGGTAATTGGAGAGTCTGGCCATCCATCTTTGCTCCATGGCTCCCAACTTCGCAGTTTCCAAGTGGGTGAGCGGATTGTTATCTGTGTAAGCGGTAAATTTGCTAGAGGCTAGATAGTGTTTGAACCTCTCTGTGACGGCCGAGACTAAGGCCAGGAATTCCAGCTTGAAGGAACTTTAGTTTTTTGGGTTCCTCTCTGTGGGGCGCAGCTTTCGGCTGGCATAGGCGATTACCCTCTCCTTGCCGTCTTGCTTTTGGGAAAGGACGGCACTGAGTCCCACGTTGCTGGCGTCTGTGTACAGCAGGAATGGCAAGTTGTAGTCCGGGTAAGGAAGGATTTCTTCTCCTGTCAGGGCTTCTTTCATCATCTGGAATGCTTCCTTTTGTTCCTTACCCCATTTCCACGGAGAATCCTTGGGCCTGTCCTTCGTGGGTAGGCCTACTAGGAGGTCTTGCAGGGGAGCAGCCTTCTTGGTGTACTCCTTGATGAACCTCCGGTAGTATCTGACCAAACCCAGGAATTGACGTACTTCCTTTATGGTCTTGGGTTCTGGCCATTCTTTGATTGCTGTCACCTTGTCTGGATCAGGGGCCACACCTTCGGCACTGACTATGTGTCCCAGATACTGCACTCTTGGCTTTAACAGGTGGCATTTTGATGGTTTTAGCTTCATCCCGTATTTGGCAAGAGCTTCAAACACCTCTCCTAGATGAGTGACATGTTCTTCATAGGTCTTGGAGTGAACGATCACGTCATCCAGGTAGAGCAGCACCGCCTCAAAGTTCTTATGCCCCAGGCAACTCTCCATTAATTGCTGGAAGGTTCCGGGTGCATTACATAGTCCGAAGGGCATGCTGTTGAATTCACATAGGCCCATAGGTGTTGTGAATGCTGTTTTCTCTCTGTCTTCCTCGGCTACGGACACCTGCCAATACCCACCAGTGAGATCTAAGGTAGAGAAGTAGTTGGCAGACTTCAACATAGCTAAGGACTCCTCTATACGAGGTAATGGGTAAGCATCCTTGTGTGTTATGCGGCTTATTTGCCTATAGTCTACACACATTCTCATACTGCCATCCTTTTTCCTGACTAGGACTAATGGAGCTGCCCAGGGACTACAGCTATCTCGTATAACCCCTGCGTCCTTCATGTCCTGTAACATTTCCTTGGCTTTTTGATAATGTGCAGGTGGAATAGGCCTGTACCGCTCTTTGATTGGTGGATGTGTACCTGTGGGGATGTGATGTTGTACCCCTTTTATCCTACCAAAATCAAGTAGATGCTTACTAAAGACTTGTTCAAATTCTTGAATTACCGGGTACACACCTTGCTTCTCATACACAGGAGTGGTGTCAGTTCCGACATGGAGCTGCTGGCACCAGTCCTCCAGTGGCCCAATGGTGTGATCAGGTTTTGCCCCTTTGGTATAGGGTATGGGTCCCACTGTTTGGATCTCGTTGTTGCTGACTGTGTACAATTTAGCAACGGTGGTATACCTGGGTAATTTAACCTCCTCACTGCCACAATTTAAGATGCAAACTGGTACTCTCCCATTGTGTATGTCCACCACCCCCTGGCTGTCAACAGTGTAGGTCTGTGCTCTGTGCTGACAGGCTCCACTAATGCTTGATAGTCCTGCCCTCTCAGACCTATAGCTGCTTGACACCAAATCACCATTTCACTCATTGGGGGAATCACAATAGGTATCGGGTCTGTCACCCGTGCTGTACCAATTTCACCTCCTGTAATTGTTACCTGTTGCTGGTGCAGGATGGCTCTGATCTCACGCTGGAGGACCTTCCTCTGACCAGGTCTGGCAGTGTCTGTGATCTGTTGAAGCAAAGACAAAACTTCCTCCATGCAATTGCTAACAATATTAGTACCCAGTATAATATAAGGATCATTGGCATTACTGGCTTCTGCTACTACAAGGACCCCTTGGTTCTGCAATTCCACCCTCCCCACCTTTATGGGCACTTCTCTAACCCCCATCACAGTGAGCGGTTCCCCATTGGATGCGTTAATTGTAAGGTCTATTTCAGGCTGTTTCAGTTCTGCATCAGCCCAATACTTCTTATAAAGGATATAGGGGATGGTGGTCAGAGCAGGTGTCGGGATGCCATCCAGTACAATGGACAGACATGGCCTCTGTCCGATGAAGGTCTTGTACCAGGTGGCTGCGCCCTGTTGATCTAGTCCTGAGGTTTCGCCCCGGTCCCCAGGGACTGCCCATTTAAAGGACAGCTCCTGGCGAGGTGCCCGATGCGGGTACAGCGGCGGCAGATGGGCTCCCCAGTGGAGCTGTAGTGGTCGGTGGTCCTTCCTCGGTACGCGGCGGCTTGCTTCCCTCACATCCAGGGTACATCCTCCGGGCTGTCGGCAAGTTGAATCAGCGGCTGAGGTTTGGGTTGGGGTCTTGGTGCTGGCTGTTGGTTGCTTTGCTGTAACTGCAGAGCGTCCATAAGTTTAGAGATGTTTTTGTTCATCTGTCGCATCTCAGCTCTAAAAGAATCATATTTGTCAGGCTGAGCAGGTTGTACATGTGCGTGGCTGCAGACATGGGTAAAGACTTTGAAGTAGCCTGCACCTCACCGTTGCACTACCTTTTAATTGCAGCTTCATGGGTCTCTACCGGCTTTAACCCTTTGATGGCCATCTCTTTCAGGGTATTGAAGTCAGCTTCTGGATTGCTTAATGACCACCAACGTACAATCTTACTGTCCTCGGGGAATAGCAGTCCCCGAGTGAATTGTTCAATGAGGAGCTTATTTTCGTCGGGGGCACTAGTGGGGCTGACATGTATCAAGGCACGCAATGCTTCTTCCAGACACCAGGCATAAGCTCTTATGTCATCTCCCGGCCTCTGGTAGCAGTGATGGAAGTGAATGTGTATATCAGCCTCATTGCACTCTTCGAAGGTAGCTCTGAGTTTATTGAATATAGCAGAGGCGGATTTGTGGTCCGCAGCAGACCAAGACGCACTTTCTTTCTCTGCTGCACCAGTTAACTGTCCAAGTACCACAGCAGCGCATTGTTGGCCGGTCATCGCATTCATATCCAGGACGCTATTGATCTTTTGTTTAAACTCATCCAATGTATCGGGGCGTCCATCATACTGGGGCAACCACTTGGCCCCCGGGATGTATGGGAGTGACATCGGCATTATTGGGGCGAGGGCACCCGGGGCGGCGGAGGTGCTGGCAGTGCTACCGGAGGCAGCCATGGGTCTTTCGGTGTAATTCCAGGGATCAGCGTAAGCACAGTCGTCGTCGCTGGAGGAAGCCGACATGTTGGATGCCCCCCTAGTGAACTACAGCCAGTCCTTGAAGAGTTAAACAGTTCAGGAGTTTCCGGACTAGGCCGCGGCGCTCGGGAATGCTCGGCTGAGTGAGGGGCGGGTTTCAGTTTTGCGCTCTACAGGCCGGCACGCCCCCTTTCTTCACACTCTTCGGCACAGTAATGGCAGCATAGTTTAAATAGTCACTCAATACAGTCAATAACACGGCACACAGTACCCGGTAATACCGGGCACGGGATCCTGTTCGTGACACCAGGAAAGATATGTCGAGCCCAGGCTTTGGGCTACTCGGGTATCAGGCCTCAAAGGGGTTAACAGTGTCACGGGGAATGGAGGCCGGGCCTAATCCCGTGTCTTGGGCCTATCTTTGAAAAGGGGGTTTTATATGTACAGGGGACTATTTACAAAGTTTGTTGTCGTGACGCCACCTGTAGTCCCTGGTGAGTTGTCACCAGCACCGCCACAATCCGCCGGAGGTAGATAGTATTACGGCTAAGATGGTGAAGTCCTCCACAAGTAGGACTGGGACCTCCGGGACAGCGTAGTGGAAGGGGCAGTTTGTAGTGGAGCTGGGATGGAATAGGGAGTGCTGGAACAGTCTATGCGAGGGAACGGTAACGGAGAACAATGATGCACGCACACAGAAGAAGGCTCTTTTACCTTTTACTGATATTTAGCAGGTAAAGACGTCCAGGGCACTGACGGGTGGACAGGTTACACAGTGGGTCCCCACAGCAAGTGGGTGTAAGGCCTCCTCTGCTCTGTAGTGATGTTTGAAGCACAGCCTGCTTGCAGCCAGACTTGCCTCCTCTCTCTTCATGACTTTGGTGACTGTCTCTCCTCCTGGGCGGTCTCCGGGTGACCCTCTCTGATCAATGTGGTAGATCCCTGCTGTGTCTGGCTCCCTCTCTTGCAGATTCTTGGATGAAGTGCCTCAGTGTCCGCGCTGCTGCACCGAGATCAAAGAAACAACCTGTTGTTCCCTGAGGAAGGAGCTCGGGAGGAGGCTCCGAAACGCGTCGGATAATAAAGGCTGTAGCTGAACCAGACATTCCCGTGTCTGTGTTTCTTTGATCTCGGAGCAGCAGCACGGACACTGAGGCACTTTGTCCAAGAATCTGCATTACGACCACGGTCACCGTTGGGAGTGCGGTCCCTGCAGCAGCTGCTTGTACGCTATTCTACCAGTTGTGGGTTTCACAACTGACAAAGGTGAGCAATTCCACATCGCTAAGTGAAAGTGTGTTATTGAGATAAGACCCTATTTGCGCATTCTTTCTTTCACAGATTTTGTCTCCCTCTCTTGACCCACAGGCAGAACCGGGTAGCCGAAGCCTCCACGGTGCAACTGGGTTTTCTGTGGTCCTGGAGTATCCCACAGGTGCGGATCCCCAATATCCAGTGATTCTCTTGGGTGAACTTACTCAAGTTCCTCGATCCCTCTGGGCTCACTGCTCCTTGCCCTCTGTCCCCACTTAGGCTGGCTGGACGTAGAAGGGCCACTTCGGGTCACAGGCTCGGGCCTAACCGCGGCACCGACCATCAGGACGTCTTCGCAGCTCTCCTAGCATCTGCACACTCTGACTAACTCCTCCCCCAGCAACAGTATTTATAGGGGATCTTGCCTAAGGTCAGCAAGTTGGGCTCCCCCCACTGTGTCGGGGTGGAAGGTGTTGTATGTAGTAGGTACCTGCTGTGGAAACCCAGCTGTGCATTAGAGAAGTCTGTGGCTACCTGCGTGAGCAGGGCGCCACACTTACCTCACCCCAGACCTCCGATGCCCGCACTCCTCTCTCCCCGCAGCATCCCATCTTCTTTCTCCTCCTATACTGATTGGCTCACGCTGAGGCGATCAGTATAGGAGGAAAGTGTAGAGCTCACAGCAGACAGTGTGTGCTCCACAAAGATGGCGCCGGTCTCCTCCCTCTGTTGTGTTCTGGGCAGCCCAGGGGCGTGCCCAGAACACAGCAGGACGGCAGCCCTATGTTAGGTATAGGGTCGGCGGCCGACTGCTGTTCCCTATGCCCAGGGCTGCCATATTTGCAGAAGTGAAATTGTCGCTCACAGACTCTTACACACCTGCAAAGCAAGATGGCAGCCCCCAGTGGCTGCAAAAATAATTAATAAAAAATTCCTTCCCTTTAAAAAAAATTATAAAAAAATAAAATAACATTTTTAGATTATATTTTTCTTTCCATTTTGCCCCTTACACAGTATTACCAAAGAACAAATTCTACATGGCCTGAAAGGTCCTGGAAATAGTTGGGTGGAAGGTCCTTCAGCTGCTCACTCAGGACGTGTGTGACGAAATGGACCCTTTACTATATAATGTAGGAGGATTTCTGATTTATCCAGACAATATTTCATTTTGGTTTGCAAACTTGTAATCTGCCACTCATGGGTTACACAAGATTTCTAGGAGTCTGCTAGTATTTACAGTTGGTAAAGTAATTATCTAACTTGTTTGTCATAGAAGGCCAGAGAACTTAATTATGCTAATCATCCATTGTATTACTATTTGTATTACTGATTCTATGGGGCTACACCCCACCACCACCCGACCGCTCCCTACTCCTGGCCACACCATACCCTGAACCGTGCGCCACCCTCGACTGCACCCCGTCCTCCGCTACCCTTAGTTCTGTCTATGTCCCTTCCCCATCCACGCACCTCCCCTGCCCCATCCCATTCCCGCGATTTCTTACCGCCAAAATCTGCTACCCACAATGTTTCCTCTCCTTTTCACCCTCACCCCCATCATACTTCAATTCCTTCTAACCCCAAACATCCCTCCACCCACCAGGGCTGTAGTGATCTCTCCATCCTTCCTACCCATCCACCTCACCCCCTCCTCCGAACTGTTCCTCCACACCAAGTCCCTCTTCTCCGCACACGCACGGCCACACTGCAAACTCGCCTGCTTCCACCTCCTAACCCTCTCGCTGCTTCTCCTAGTTGCAGGCGACATATTCCCCAATCCTGGACCACCACATCCCTCCGCCCACCCCCAACTCACGCCCATCCCCGATCACAAACTTTTGAAACCCCCACAACCTTATACTCATTCACCCAACCCCAGTCCCCCTGCCTAGAGCCCTCTGGAATGTCCATCCAGTGTGCAACAAACTCTCTTACATCCATCACCAATAAATTCAAATTTCTCAGCATCACCAAAACTTGCCTCACCCGCACCGACACAGCCTCCTGTACTGCACACTCCTACAGCGGACTCACTCTTTCCCACACACCACACCCAAATAGCACCTGTGGCGGTGGTGTGGTTATACTCTTGTCCGACAGCTGCTCCTTCACCACAACTACACCGCCTACCTCTTCGAACTGCACTCAGTCCGCATTTTCTCCTCCTGCAACCTCCAGCTCGCGGTCATCTACCGACCCCCGGGACCCACCGCCTCCTTCCTCGACCACTTCAACACTTGGCTTCTCCACTTCCTTTCCTCCGACATCCCCACCATCATCATGGGCGACTTCAACATCCCCATCGACACCCCCGGCCCCGCTACCTCCCGACTCCTATCACTGACCACCTCCTTTGTCCTCTCCCAATGGTCCTCCTCAGGCACTCACAAAGATGGCCACACGCTTGACCTTATCTTTTCCCGCCTCTGTTCCCTCACCGACATCTCAAGCTCACCCCTCTTCCTATCCGACCACCACCTGTTGACCTTCTCCTCCCTCTTTCCCCCTACGTCACGCCCCCTCTCCGGAAACTCAGTCACCCGTGCAGAAACCTTAAACTTATCGATTTCAACTCACTCTCTTACTCCCTCCTCCCTCTCACAGACCTTGCCTCCTCACCCGACGTTAACACTGCTACCACCCTCTACAACGCCACACTAACTGCGGCTCTCGACCAGGCTGCCCCCTCACACACACCAAAACCCACACACACAGACAACCCTGTCTCACCTCTCTCACAAAAGAACTACGCCGAGCGTCCAGGGTAGCTGAACGGAGATGGAAGAAATCGCACTCCACGCCCCACCTCACCATGTACAAACAATCCCTCTCCAACTTCAAGGACGCACTCACCGCAGCAAAGGAAACCTACTTCTCTTCTTTAATCAACACACTGTCCCGAAACCCCAAGCAACTATTCAAAACCTTCAACTCCCTACTCCGTCCCCCGGTACCTCCTCCTTCCCCCCTCATCTCCGCCGACGACTTCGCCACCTTCTTCAAACAAAAGATTGATAAAATTAGAGAAAGCTTTGGCCCAACGTCCCCCCGACCCACCCCCATTACCGCCTAACTCTCTTCGACCAAAGAAGCTTCTCCAATGTGACTGAACCCCAGCTCTCCGCCCTCCTGTCACGATCTCACCTCACTGCCTGCCCCTTGACCCACTTACCTCCCATCTCATCCCAAACCTCACCGCTGTCCTCATCCCTGCCCTAACCCACCTCTTCAACCTTTCACAAACTACCAGCGTGTTTCCCTCATCCTTCACACACGCCTTGATCTCACCCATCCTCAAAAAACCCTCCCTCGACCCATCATCTCTCACTAACTACCGCCCAATATGTCTTCTCCCTTTGGCATCCAAACTACTTGAACAATACGTTCATTGTGAACTGTCCTCCTACCTATCCTCCTGCTCCCTCTTCGACCGCCTACAATCCGTTTTCTGACCTCACCGCTCCACTGAAACAGCCCTAACTAAAGTCACCAATGACGTTCTTACCACGAAGAGTAAACGACATTACTCCATCCTCCTCCTCCTTGACCTTTCTGCCGCCTTTGACACAGTCGACCACTCTCTCCTAGAATCTTCTAGAATCCCTCGGCATTACCGATCTCACCCTCTCCTGGATCTCCTCATATCTTACGTACCGCACTTTCAGCATCACCCACTCCTACACCTCTTCCTTGTCCTACCCCCATACTGTTTGTGTCCCTCAGGGATCAGTTCTGGGACCGCTACTCTTCTCCATCTACACCCTTGGCCTAGGTCAGCTCATTGAGTCTCACGGCCTCCGGTACCATTTCTACGCCGACGATACTCAGATCTACCTCTCCGGACCTGACATCATTTTCCTTCTGTCTAAAATTCCCCAATGCCTGTCTGCCATCTCATCTTTCTTCTCTGTTCGCTTCCTCAAGTTGAACATGGACAAAACAGAGTTCATCGTCTTCCCCCAAAGCCGCCCTCCCCCTCTACCAGCCCTGTCAATCCTATTCAACGACTGCTCCCTCTCCCCAGTCCCCCACACCAAGTGCCTCGGGGTCACTCTTAACTCCTCCCTCTCCTTCAAGCCCCACATCCAAGCCCTCGCCACCTCCTGCCGACTCCAGCTCAAGAACATTTCACGTATCCGCCCGTTCCTTAATCATGACACTGCCAAAACTCTCGTCCACGCCCTCATCATCTCCTGCCTTGACTACTGCAACCTACTGCTCACCTGTCTCCTAGCTTCCTCCCTTGCACCCCTCCGCTCTATCCTAAACTCAGCCACCCGTCTAATCCACCTGCCTCCTCGCTATTTCCCTATCTCCCCCCTCCGAAAGGCACTTCACTGGCTCCTCACCCCCCAAAGATCTCGATTTAAAATCCTAACCCTGACTTACAAAGCCATCCACAACCTGTCCCCCCCTTACATCTCCGACATGGTCTCCCGATACCTACCCGCACACAACCTGCGCTCCTCACAAGAACTTCTCCTCTCATCCCCCCTTATCCCCCCTTAAGACTTCTCCTGCGCTTCCCCCATACTCTGGAACTCTCTCCCCCAGCACGTCAGACACTCGCCTACCCTTAGGAGTTTCAAAAAGAACCTGAAAACTCATCTATTCCAACAAGCCTACAACCTATGATGAGACCCAGTGCCTCACCACCACACGCATGGTGCTTCCCCTCCTATTGTCCCCTCTCCCACCCCTGTAGACTGTGAGCCCTCGTGGACAGGGCCCTCTCCCGTCGTGTATCAGCAAGCCTTGATTGTTCGTATGTACTGTACCTGTTCTTGTTACCCCCACTTCTTATGTGAAGCGCCATGGAACCAATGGCGCTATATAAATAAATAATAATAATAAACTACTTCAGCCACTATTGTTTGTGGTCAGGCTGTTAAGGTCCCGTCACACACAATGATGCACCAGCGATCCCGACAGCGATAACCACCGGCCAGGATCGCTGGAGCGTCCCTATCTGGTCGCTGGGGAGCTGTCAAAAAGGCAGATCTCCCCAGGGACCAGGGAGCCACCTCCCATATCGCTAGAAGCGATGTTAACAGCGTCCTCCTGGCTTAGCTCAGCCTGTAAGCAGGAAGCTGGTAACTATGATAAACACCGGGTATCTAAGCAGAACGCGCTGCCTAGATACCCGGTGTTTACCATGGTTACCAGCCTGTGAGGTCACTGATCGCTGGTCTCTCGCTGTCACACACAGCGATGCGTGATGACCAGCGGGAGATCAACTATCAAAAAATGGTCCTGAGCACTTTGTAACGATCAGTGACCTCACAGCAGGGGCCTGATCACTGCTAAGTGTCACACATAACGACATCGCTGGAGAAATCGTTGTAACGTCCCAGGTTACAAGGATCTCGCTAACAATTTCATTATGTGTGACGGGGGCTTTAAACTAAATGTCTAAGTGTATATACTAAACCCTCCTTGACCCCTCTTTGTCAATCATCATTTAAATGAACATTATCCAAGAGACTTGAAAGCGAGCCAATAAGAATACAGTCTTATTCCACCAATCCTGAAGTCCCCAATATCCTGCAATGAGGGCTGAGGGTATATAAGGAGGACTGTTCCCTTTGACCAGCAGATTGGACACAGGCAGCTAATCTAGGATCTTTGGATTCGGTTGGCTGGCCATAACCCCAGGTCTAGGCATTTCGGTGCTGACCGAGGGGATCAGAACCTGGATTATAAAACCACAAGGACTTCAGCATCGAATGAGTGGATTCGGCTGGGATAACAAAGACTGCAAAAGGAAGCAACCCTGGTTGGGACGATCCAGTCATCTGGCTAAGACTTTGCTGTGCCATATTCTAATCACTGGTGAGCAAGCGGAAGGGTGAGACTCTGTTGCCTGATGCAGTTTGTGTTTTGCTGGTTATGTGTTATATGCCTTTGACTGTTGGGAATCCAATAAAGTCTTACCATTGTTTCCTCAACCTGTGTTGTCTGAGTAGTGTACCGCCCACGGTTTAGGAGCTCGGGCATTCAGTTTGGGTATGAGCCCTGTTCCACGTCTTTGTAAAGGCGGCTGGGCTAGCGGATGAGAGCACTCACTGACCCCCGTGTCTCCACAAATTGCAGCCTCTGTGCAGGTCCCGGTAGCTTCCTTTCTTCCTCTGCACGATCACATAGATCAGTGTGGGGCAGGAGGACAGAGAGAAGTTCTCTTAGTGATCGGGAAGGACAATGTCTCAGTGTTCTCCTCCATCATAGGAAGATGCATCCAGACTATAAAAGGCTCTCACTTATGACCAAGATTTGTTTCTTGTTAATAGGGCATCTTATAGTGTGGTGGTCTCCTCCATCAGGAGGATCAAGCTTAGTCCGTCTGCAGAAATTCTGAGCTTACCGTGTGTTGGGGACGCTTTTCCACTGTCTTATATTTTCCATATATACTTTTATATATATATATTTTTACTAATGCTCTAGATGAGAAACAATAAGTTTTTCCCTTAACCTAGCATCCAATAGCTATATCTCTCCCTCTCTCATTCCCTTTTCTCTTCTCTCTCTCTTCTCTCTCTCTGTATCTCTCTCTCTCATTCCCTTTTCTCTTCTCTCTCTCTATGTCTCTCTCTCTTCTCTCTCTCTATGTCTCTCTCTCTTCTCTCTCTCTATGTCTCTCTCTCTCTCTTTCTTCTCTCCCTCTCATCCATGAACCAAAGCTATGTGTAAACAAAGTGTCTTTCAGATGTGTGAAGAGAAGATACAGTGTGCGGAGGTGCCCGGGAAACTAAGGAGCTGATTGGTCCCTACTGTGCCGATGCCAGGTTGTACCATGGGAAGCTAGAGATATCCTGCATACCAGAGGCCAAGAGAAGACATCATGACGTGATGGAGAACAGACTTGTAGAAGACAAAGAACTGATTATTACTAACAGATATAGACATTAGCTTAATCCCACCTAATTCTCACCTAAGCCCACCCTGCCTTGTCCATTTACATATTTATCTTTTAGACTATAAAATGCTGTGTACCCAGAAATAAAGTTGAGTTGCTGTGACCATTGCCATTGCTTAATAAAGCAACGAACATATTATAAGTTTGAACCAGATTCTCCGTCTGATTTACTCTTATCTGGTACCATATGTTCATAGTCTAATTTGGAGTGACTGGTGAAGGAGTGTATTGTTGCAACGACCCCGACACTTGGAAGCATGTAAACTTATACAGGCAATCCTGGGGGTAGTCCCCAGGATAGGATCATTCATTAATTCATTACAGAATATTAAACATAGCTAATCATAGGTTACTAATGGCTAAGAGCTGATTAGATTATGCAGATCCATTCTAAATACATGTGTATCCCTGTACTTTTCATCAGTTGATGCTATTGACCCATCGCACTCCTTCATTATCTGGTGTTTTGCAACATCTTCCCTTCTTACCAAAACATGCTAGACATTGGCTTCATTCCCAGACTATATGGCCTTCACCGTTTCTCAAACACACAGTCTCTAGGCTTGCAGTAAGCAACACTTTACATAAAACACTACTTATTTGTCTTAAAGGCAAGTGACCTACATAAAGGGATACATATATACTAGATATGCAGTAGAATACAGAAAACAGGATATGAGCACAATGAATCTTTGGATATTGTCATATATTGAGTTCTATAACAAACAGGTCCCCAAACAATGGTAAGTTCTAAAATAATTTCCCTTTCTCATTCATTTATACGACTGTCTATGTTTTTTGTTCAGTTTGTCAACAAACGTTCTCCCAGTGTGTTATATTTAGTGATAAACAAATCATGAATTTCCAGTAATTGTTTTTTGGTTATTATAATGACTTACCCTGTGTGAGTTCTTTGGTGACTAACAAGATGTGATTTCCGTGAAAAACATTTCCCACATTCTGAACATAAAAAATTCTTCTCCCCTGTGTGAGTTATATGATGGCTAACAAGATGTGATTTCCATGCAAAACATTTACCACATTCTGAACATGAAAATGGCGTCTCCCCTGTGTGAGTTCTCTGATGTCTAATAAGACCTGATTTATGTGTAAAACATTTGCTACATTCTGAACATGAAAAAAGCTTCTCCCCTGTGTGAAATCTCTGGTGTGTAACAAGATTTGATTTCTGTGTAAAACATTTCCCACATTCTGAACATGAAAATGGCTTCTCCCCTGTGTGATATCTCTGGTGTGTAACAAGAGCTGATTTATGTGTAAAACATTTTCCACATTCTGGACATGAAAAAGGCTTCACTCCTGTGTGACTTCTCTGGTGTTTAACAAGATATGACGTATCTGCAAAACATTTCCCACATTCTGAACATGAAAAAGGCTTCTCCCTTGTGTGAGTTCTCTGGTGTGTAACAAGATCTGATTTTTGTGTAAAACATTTCCCACATTCTGAACATGAAAAAGGCTTCTCCCCTGTGTGAGTTCTCTGATGTCTTACAAGATCTGATTTCTGGTTAAAATCTTTCCCACATTCTGAACATGAAAAAGGTTTCTCCCCTGTGTGACTTCTATGGTGAATAACAAGATGTGATTTCCGGTGAAAACATTTCCCACACTTGGTACAAGAAAATCTCTTTTTCTCTGTGTGAATTTTTTGATGTTCAACAATATTTGTTTCAAGAGGAAAACTATTTCCATATTCTGAAAGTGAAAATGGCTTCTTTGGTGTAAGATCAGTTTGTTTTCTGCTGCCTCTTTTGTGAGGTTTATTCTTCTTAGTAGTCTGTGATGAATCAGAAGAGAGGACCTGTTTCACAGGATCAGATGATAGATCTTTGCTGTGAAGGGATGATGTGGTTTCAGGTTCATCTGATTTATACATTGCAGATGTCAGTTGTCCCTTTGATCTTCCTGTACAGTCATCTGACAAGAATAATTACAATTATTATTTTTAATAAAATATACATGAAATTAATATTTTTTAACATCTCTACTTAAAATGTCCATAGAAATGGCAAGTAATGTATTAAGATTGAATTATTCACAAAGACAATGACAGTTCAGTGTAATAGAAGAGCTCATAGCATCACCCAGTAGAGTGCGGTGCTCAACTGTTTATTCTGCCTCCCAAATATTAGAATAAAAAGCAACAAAACATATGTAGGTGAAAATGATAATAAAAATGTCTACTTGTAAAATAACAAGCCCCCACTCAGGTCCATCATCTGTCAATGTAAAATTAGAAGGTTTCCACACTATTAGTGTCACAAAAGGTCTTGAAAAACAATCCAGGAAAATCACCTCCCCCTAATTCATATCTCTCCATCACTTCTGAGCCTTTTATAGTGTGCCCAAACTACATATAGCATATATGTATAGTATATCCCAAAAGTGAGCACACCCTGTGAAGACACAGCTTTTCTCAATTCATGTCGGGGGTCAATGTTCTTAATTTGGCCAGTCGTATAGGTCTTTTGTTGTTATCTCATGTTTGCTAAGACATTATTTCTTGCCAGATGATTCGGAGCCTTTATGGTCCTAAGTTTGTGCATTGCTAAGTTAA
This sequence comes from Allobates femoralis, assembly GCA_033576535.1. Classification (NCBI taxonomy): domain Eukaryota; kingdom Metazoa; phylum Chordata; class Amphibia; order Anura; family Aromobatidae; genus Allobates; species Allobates femoralis. The sequence goes on along the minus strand of JARQOC010000055.1, from coordinate 84,079 downwards.
TGTAAATGACCTCACCCCTTCACCCACTCTGTCTATATCACTCAGAGGAATTATGCAGATATTGCATTGAAATGCCAACCGCCAACCAATATGAGCCCAGCCTTATTCCACCAATCCTGGAAGAACACAATATACCCTGAGGTGTAGGCCTGGGAAATAAGGTCTTGTTTCAGTCACCATGAGTCATACGCTTTGTGGCCTCAGTCTAGGGACTTCAACCCCAACTAGAGGACCACCAGAACTGGATTATATTCTGCAGGAGTTCAGCCTAGGATTCTTGAATTTGGTTGAAATATCAGAGACTACATAAGGAAGATATCCAGGGTGGGACAATTCGGTCACCTGGCTACAGGCTACACCACTGATAAAGCAGCCACAGCCGATCACTGAGAAGAATCTGTGACTTCTCTGTATTCAGTGATTACTACTCACCTGGGCGGTGATCTGTAGGGATCTCCTCTGTCCTCCACTCATCACCCCTCACATAGGTCTCTGGAGGATTAATACGGGGCAGATCTTCACCCTGAAACAAATAGTAACATAGTAACATACATAGTAACATAGTATTTAAGGTTGAAGGAAGACCTTAAGTCCATCTAGTTCAACCCGTAGCCGAACATGTTGATGCAAAGGAGGCAAAAAATACCCATGTAGCAACACTGAGCTCCACATTGGGGAAAAAATTCCTTCCTGACTCCAGATACGGCAATCAGACTAGATCCCTGGATCACCGCCCGATCAAAGAATCTAGTATATATAACCGGTAATATTATAGTTTTCAAGAAAGGCATCCAGGCCATTCTTAAATGTTAGTAGTGACTCCCTCATTACACCATCATGTGGCAGAGAGCTCCATAGTGTCACTGCTCTTACAGTAAAGAATCCACGTCTGTGATTATGGTTAAACCTTCTTTCCTCCAGACGTAGAGGACGCCCCCTTGTCCCTGTCTCTGTAGAGGACGTCCCCTTGTCCCCGTCTCTGTAGAGGACGCCCCCTTGTCCCCGTCTCTGTAGAGGACGCCCCCTTGTCCTCCGTCTCTGTAGAGGATGCCCCCTTGTCCCTGTCTCTGTAGAGGACGCCCCCTTGTCCCCGTCTCAGGCCTAAGACTACAAAGATCATTATACAGGTCTCTGTACTGTCCCCTCATATATTTATACATTATTATAAGATCATCCGTAAGCCTTCGTTTTTCCAAACTAAATAACCCCAAGTTTAATAACCTGTCTTGGTATTGTAGACCCCTCAGTCCTCTAATAACCTGTCTTGGTATTGCAGACCCCTCAGTCCTCTAATAACCTGTCTTGGTATTGTAGACCCCTCAGTCTTCTAATAACCTGTGTTGGTATTGCAGACCCCTCAGTCCTCTAATAACCTGTCTTGGTATTGTAGACCCCTCAGTCCTCTAATAACCTGTCTTGGTATTGTAGACCCTTCAGTCCTCTAATAACCTGTCTTGGTATTGCAGACCCCTCAGTCCTCTAATAACCTGTCTTGGTATTGCAGACCCCTCAGTCCTCTAATAACCTGTCTTGGTATTGCAGACCCCTCAGTCCTCTAATAACCTGTCTTGGTATTGCAGACCCCCTCAGTCCTCTAATAACCTGTCTTGGTATTGCAGACCCCTCAGTCCTCTAATAACCTGTCTTGGTATTGCAGACCCCTCAGTCCTCTAATAACCTGTCTTGGTATTGTAGACCCCTCAGTCTTCTAATAACCTGTCTTGGTATTGCAGACCCCTCAGTCCTCTAATAACCTGTCTTGGTATTGTAGACCCCTCAGTCCTCTAATAACCTGTCTTGGTATTGTAGACCCTTCAGTCCTCTAATAACCTGTCTTGGTATTGCAGACCCCTCAGTCCTCTAATAACCTGTCTTGGTATTGCAGACCCCTCAGTCCTCTAATAACCTGTCTTGGTATTGCAGACCCCCTCAGTCCTCTAATAACCTGTCTTGGTATTGCAGACCCCCTCAGTCCTCTAATAACCTGTCTTGGTATTGCAGACCCCTCAGTCCTCTAATAACCTGTCTTGGAATTGTAGACCCTTCAGTCCTCTAATAACCTTGGTCGCTCTTCTCTGCACCCGCTCTAGTTCAGCTATGTCTTTCTTATACACCGGAGACCAGAATTGTACACAGTATTCTAAGTGCGATCGCACTAGTGACTTGTATAGACGTAAAATTATGTTCTCCTCATGAGCATCTCTGCCTCTTTTAATGCATCCCATTATATTATTTGCCTTTGCAGCAGCTGCCTGACACTGGCCACTGTGAGTTTGTCATCTACCCATACACCCAGGTCTTTTTCAGTGACAGTTTTGCCCAGTGTTTTATAATTAAGCACATAATTATACCCTTTGTTTCCTCTGCCCAAGTGCATGACCTTATATTTATCCCCATTAAAACTCATTTGCCATTTATCAGCCCAAGCTTCTAGTTTACATAAATCCTCCTGTAATATAAAATTGTCCTCCTCTGTATTGATTACCCTGCAGAGTTTAGTGTCATATGCAAATATTGAGATTCTACTCTGTATGCCCCCTACAAGGTCATTAATAAATATATTAAAAGAAGCGGGCCCAACACTGACCCCTGTGGTACCCCACTGTTAACTGTGACCCATTCTGAGTGTGTTCCATTAATAACCACCCTTTGTTTCCTATCACTGAGCCAGTTCTTAACCCACTTACCCATATTTTCCCCTATCCCCATTGCTCTCATTTTATGTATCAACCTTTTGTGTGGCACCGTATCAAAAGCTTTTGAAAAGTCCATATACACCACATCCACTGCATTACTTTGATCCAGTCTAGAACTTATATCTTCATAGAAGCTGATCCGATTCGTTTGACAGGAACAGTCCCTCGTAAACCCATGTTGATATTGGGTCATGAGGTTATTTTTCTTCAGATACTCCAGTATAGCATCTATTAGAAAACCCTCTAGGATTTTACCCACAGTAGAGGTTAAGCTTACTGGTCTATAATTTCCAAGTTCAGTTTTTGTCCCCTTTTTGAATATTGGCACATTTGCTATATGCCAGTCCTGTACTACAGACCCTGTTATTATGGAATCTTTAAGGATTAAAAATAATGGTTTATCTATGACTGTACTTAATTCCTGCAGCACTCTGGGGTGTATCCCATCCGGGCCCGGGGATTTGTCAGTTTTAGTGATTTTTAGACGGTGCCGTACTTCCTGCTGGGTTAAGCAGGTGACATTTAATGGAGAGTTTTTGTTATCACTGATCATATTGTCTGTCATGGGGTTTTCTCTTGTAAATACTGCTGCAAAAAAGTAATTTAGAATATTGGCTTTTTTCTCATCCTCATCCACCATTTCACCCAGACTATTTTTAAGGGGCCAACACCATCATTTTTTAGTTTCTTACTATTTATGTAGTTTTATATTTAGGATTATTTTTACTTTCTCTGGCAATGAGTCTCTCTGTCTCAATCTTTGCTGCCTTCATTTGCTTTTTACAGATGTTATTTAATTTTCTGTATTTATTTAATGCCTCATCACTACCTACTTGCTTTAATTCCCTAAATACTTTCTTTTTGACACTTATTGCTCTCCTTACAGCTCCATCTAGTCATAGTGGTTTCCTCCTATTTCTAGCATGTTTATTCCCATAGGGTATATATTGTGCACAGGTCCTATTCAGGATGCTAATAAATGTCTCCCATTTACTTTGTGTACTTTTGTCTTAGGAAATCATCCCAGGTTATTGCACTAAGATCATCTCTCAACCGTTTGGAAATTTGCCTTCCTGAGGTTTAGTGTCCTTGTAGCCCCTCTACTACACATCTCATTAAAGGATACTTGAAAACTTATTAATTTGTGATCACAGGTAAATATATTATACCAGTCACAGACAGATGGAGAAGTCCCATCCATGATCAGCTGTAATCTGCCATCTCCACCGTTCTCATTACACAAGTATAACACATCTAATAGTGGAGGAGAAAACAAGACTGAGACAAGATCTTCACAGCCGTCTACACATCATAGGGAGATCTCATCACACCTTCTCTCCATCTACCTGATGATCCGGAGGAACATCGGGATCTTCTTCTTTACAGTCCTGTGGGAGAAGAGGACGGGGACATCTCTCTGGTGTTGTCCTCTTACTGGATAGACCTGGAGGAGACACATACAGGACTGAATTCATTCTTTACATACAGATCATTATAGGCCGTGTGGATTTAGTCCTGTCTATTACCTGCTGATGTGAGGGGATCCTCCATCATGACCATGTCCTTGTACAGATCTCTGTGTCCTTCTAAATACTCCCACTCCTCCATGGAGAAATAGACGGCGACGTCCTGACATCTTATAGGAACCTGACACATACAATGATAGCGCGGTCATCATTCCCCCATCCCTTCATAGCGTTACTGTATAATGTCCCAGCAGCAGCAGCATTCCCAGCAGTGTCACCTCTCCAGTCAGCAGCTCCATCATCTTGTAGGTGAGTTCTCGGATCTTCTGCTCATTGATGTCCTCATGTATCAGGGGGTGAGGTGGAGGCCCCGTGATTGGGCTCAGGGCTCTTCCCTCACACTGTACAGGCTCCTGACAGCACAGATCACTCCAGCTCTTCTTCACCACTGTGTAATCCTGGTTATGGAGAGGAGACACATTAATAAATCTCCAGTCTCCAGACATTTCCAGAGTCCTCACCTCTCCTGTCCTCTGTTCTTCTGTCCATAGATAAGAATGATGTGATGTGACATCTCTCACCTCTCCAGTAACAAGGAAGAGGATCTCTAGGGTGAGGGGTAAGATCCTCTCCGCCATCTTGTCCCTGTCCAGATCCATCCTTGATGGTCAATCAGGAGAATTCTCTTCTATAGAAGATGTGAGAGGATCCGATATTGTAGAGACCTAAATGGGGGAAGATGAGCTCCGGTTTCTCCCGCAGGTTCAGCTCTGCAGATACTGAGCTCAGTACTGACTAATGCCGCACAGCAGATATATGGCCGCTGTGTGTACATGACCTGTGATGATGTCACATGGGGAGGAGTCAGGGGTCACATGATCAGCCGAGCCGAGTGTGTACGAGATGTACGGAGCGGAGCCGAGTGTGTACGAGGTGTACGGAGCGGAGCCGAGTGTGTACGAGGTGTACAGAGCGGAGCCGAGTGTGTACGAGGTGTACGGAGCGGAGCCGAGTGTGTACGAGGTGTACGGAGCAGAGACGAGTGTGTACGAGGTGTACGGAGCGGAGCCGAGTGTGTACAAGGTGTACAGAGTGGAGCCGAGTGTGTACGAGGTGTACGGAGCGGAGCCGAGTGTGTACGGAGCCGAGTGTGTACGAGGGGTACGGAGCAGAGTCGAGTGTGTACGAGGGGTACTGGGCAGAGCCGAGTGTGTACGAGGTGTACGGAGCGGAGCCGAGTGTGTACGAGGTGTACGGAGCGGAGCCGAATGTGTACGAGGTGTACGGAGCAGAGCCGAGTGTGTACGAGGTGTACGGAGCGGAGCCGAGTATGTACGAGGTGTACGGAGCAGAGCCGAGTGTGTACGAGGTGTACGGAGCAGAGCCGAGTGTGTACGAGGTGTACGGAGCGGAGCCGAGTGTGTACGAGGTGTACGGAGCGGAGCCGAGTGTGTACGAGGTGTACGGAGCGGAGCCGAGTGTGTACGAGGTGTACGGAGCGGAGCCGAGTGTGTACGAGGTGTACGGAGCGGAGCCGAGTGTGTACAAGGTGTACGGAGCGGAGCCGAGTGTGTACGAGGTGTACGGAGAGGAGCCGAGTGTGTACGAGGTGTACGGAGCGGAGCCGAGTGTGTACGAGGTGTACGGAGCGGAGCCGAGTGTGTACGAGGTGTACGGAGAGGAGCCGAGTGTGTACGAGGTGTATGGAGCGGAGCCAAGTGTGTACAAGGTGTACGGAGCCGAACTGAGTGTGTATGACGTGAACGGAGCCGAGTGTGTACGAGGTGTACAGAGCAGAGCCGAGTGTGTACGAGGTGTACGGAGCAAAGCCGAGTGTGTACGAGGTGTACGGAGCGGAGCCGCGTGTGTACAAGGTGTACGGAGCGGAGCCGCGTGTGTACGAGGTGTACAGAGCGGAGCCCAGTGTGTACAGGGTGTACAGAGTAGAGCCACGTGTGTACGAGGTATACGGAGCAGAACCCAGTGTGTACGAGGTGTACGGAGCGGAGCCGAGTGTGTACTAGGTGTGCTGAGCGGAGCCGATGTGTGTACGAGGTATACAGAGCGAGCCGAGTGTGTACGAGGTGTGCGGAGCGAGCCGAGTGTGTACGAGGTGTACAGAGCAGAGCCGAGTGTGTATGAGGTGTACGAGCCGAGACGAGTGTGTACGAGGTGTTGGAGCGGAGCCGAGTGTGTACGAGGTGGTCGGAGCGGAGCCGAATGTGTACGAGGTGTACGGAGCGGAGCCGAGTGTGGTCCGAGGTGTACGGAGGGGAGCAGAGTGTGTACGAGGTCTATGGAGGGGAGCAGAGTGTGTACAAGGTGTACGGAGGGAGCAGAGTGTATACGAGGTGTATGGAGGGGAGCAGAGTGTGTACGAGGTGTACGGAGCAGAGCCGAGTATGTACAAATTGTACAGAGCAGGCCGAGTGTGTACTAGGTTTACAGAGCGGAGCCGAGTGTGTACGAGGTGTGTGAATCGGAGCCGGGTGTGTGTACGAGATGTAGAGAGCGTAGCCGAGTGTGTACGAGGTGTACGGAGCAGAGCCGAGTGTGTACGAGGTGTACGGAGCGGAGCCGAGTATGTACGAGGTGTACAGAGCGGAGCCGAGTGTGTACGATGTGTACGGAGCGGAGCCGAGTGTGTACGAGGTGTACGGAGCGGAGCCGAGTGTGTACGAGGTGTACGGAGCGGAGCCGAGTGTGTACGAGGTGTACGGAGCGGAGCCGAGTGTGTACGAGGTGTACGGAGCGGAGCCGAGTGTGTACGAGGTGTACGGAGCGGAGCCGAGTGTGTACAAGGTGTACGGAGCGGAGCCGAGTGTGTACGAGGTGTACGGAGCGGAGCCGAGTGTGTACGAGGTGTACGGAGCGGAGCCGAGTGTGTACGAGGTGTACGGAGCGGAGCCGAGTGTGTACAAGGTGTACGGAGCGGAGCCGAGTGTGTACGAGGTGTACGGAGAGGAGCCGAGTGTGTACGAGGTGTATGGAGCGGAGCCAGTGTGTACAAGGTGTACGGAGCCGAACTGAGTGTGTATGACGTGAACGGAGCCGAGTGTGTACGAGGTGTACAGAGCAGAGCCGAGTGTGTACGAGGTGTACGGAGCAAAGCCGAGTGTGTACGAGGTGTACGGAGCGGAGCCCGCGTGTGTACAAGGTGTACGGAGCGGAGCCGAGTGTGTACTAGGTGTGCGGAGCGGAGCCGAGTGTGTACGAGGTATACAGAGTAGAGCCACGTGTGTACGAGGTGTACGGAGCAGAGCCCAGTGTGTACGAGGTGTACGGAGCGGAGCCGAGTGTGTACTAGGTGTGCGGAGCGGAGCCGAGTGTGTACGAGGTATACAGAGCGGAGCCGAGTGTGTACGAGGTGTGCGGAGCGGAGCCGAGTGTGTACGAGGTGTACAGAGCAGAGCCGAGTGTGTATGAGGTGTACGGAGCCGAGACGAGTGTGTACGAGGTGTATGGAGCGGAGCCGAGTGTGTACGAGGTGGTCGGAGCGGAGCCGAATGTGTACGAGGTGTACGGAGCGGAGCCGAGTGTGTCGAGGTGTACGGAGGGAGCAGAGTGTGTACGAGGTCTATGGAGGGGAGCAGAGTGTGTACAAGGTGTACGGAGGGGAGCAGAGTGTATACGAGGTGTATGGAGGGGAGCAGAGTGTGTACGAGGTGTACAGAGCAGAGCCGAGTATGTACAAATTGTACAGAGCAGGGCCGAGTGTGTACTAGGTTTACAGAGCAGAGCCGAATGTGTACTAGGTGTATGGAGCGTAGCCGAGTGTGTACGAGGTGTACGGAGCGGAGCCGAGTGTGTACGAGGTGTACGGAGCGGAGCCGAGTGTGTACGAGTTGTACGGAGCGGAGCCGAGTGTGTACGAGGTGAGCGGAGCCGAGTGTGTACGAGGTGTACGGAGCGGAGCCGAGTGTGTACGAGGTGTACGGAGCGGAGCCGAGTGTGTACGAGGTGTACGGAGCTGAGCCGAGTGTGTAAGAGGTGTACGGAGCGGAGCCGAGTGTGTACGAGGTGTACGGAGCGGAGCCGAGTGTGCACGAGGTGTACGGAGCGGAGCCGAGTGTGTACGAGGTGTACGGAGCGGAGCCGAGTGTGTACGAGGTGTACGGAGCAGAGCCGAGTGTGTACGAGGTGTACGGAGCGGAGCCGAGTGTGTACGAGGTGTACGGAGCGGAGCCGAGTGTGTACGAGGTGTACGGAGCGGAGCCGAGTGTGTACGAGGTGTACGGAGCGGAGCCGAGTGTGTACGAGGTGTACGGAGCGGAGCCGAGTGTGTACGAGGTGTACGGAGCGGAGCCGAGTGTGTACAAGGTGTACGGAGCGGAGCCGAGTGTGTACGAGGTGTACGGAGAGGAGCCGAGTGTGTACGAGGTGTATGGAGCGGAGCCCAGTGTGTACAAGGTGTACGGAGCCGAACTGAGTGTGTATGACGTGAACGGAGCCGAGTGTGTACGAGGTGTACAGAGCAGAGCCGAGTGTGTACGAGGTGTACGGAGCAAAGCCGAGTTGTGTACGAGGTGTACGGAGCGGAGCCGCGTGTGTACAAGGTGTACGGAGCGGAGCCGAGTGTGTACTAGGTGTGCGGAGCGGAGCCGAGTGTGTACGAGGTATACAGAGTAGAGCCACGTGTGTACGAGGTGTACGGAGCAGAGCCCAGTGTGTACGAGGTGTACGGAGCGGAGCCGAGTGTGTACTAGGTGTGCGGAGCGGAGCCGAGTGTGTACGAGGTATACAGAGCGGAGCCGAGTGTGTACGAGGTGTGCGGAGCGGAGCCGAGTGTGTACGAGGTGTACAGAGCAGAGCCGAGTGTGTATGAGGTGTACGGAGCCGAGACGAGTGTGTACGAGGTGTATGGAGCGGAGCCGAGTGTGTACGAGGTGGTCGGAGCGGAGCCGAATGTGTACGAGGTGTACGGAGCGGAGCCGAGTGTGTCCGAGGTGTACGGAGGGGAGCAGAGTGTGTACGAGGTCTATGGAGGGGAGCAGAGTGTGTACAAGGTGTACGGAGGGGAGCAGAGTGTATACGAGGTGTATGGAGGGGAGCAGAGTGTGTACGAGGTGTACAGAGCAGAGCCGAGTATGTACAAATTGTACAGAGCAGGGCCGAGTGTGTACTAGGTTTACAGAGCAGAGCCGAATGTGTACTAGGTGTATGGAGCGTAGCCGAGTGTGTACGAGGTGTACGGAGCGGAGCCAAGTGTGTACGAGGTGTACGGAGCGGAGCCGAGTGTGTACGAGGTGTACGGAGCGGAGCCGAGTGTGTACGAGGTGAGCGGAGCCGAGTGTGTACGAGGTGTACGGAGCGGAGCCGAGTGTGTACGAGGTGTACGGAGCGGAGCCGAGTGTGTACGAGGTGTACGGAGCTGAGCCGAGTGTGTAAGAGGTGTACGGAGCGGAGCCGAGTGTGTACGAGGTGTACGGAGCGGAGCCGAGTGTGCACGAGGTGTACGGAGCGGAGCCGAGTGTGTACGAGGTGTACGGAGCGGAGCCGAGTGTGTACGAGATGTACGGAGCCGAGCCGAGTGTGTACGAGGTGTACGGAGCGGAACCGAGTGTGTACGAGGTGTACGGAGCGGAGCCGAGTGTGTACGAGGTGTAAAGAGCGGAGCCGAGTGTGTACGAGGTATACGGAGCGGAGCCGAGTGTGTACGAGGTGTACGGAGCGGAGCCGAGTGTGTAAGAGATGTACGGAGCGGAGCCGAGTGTGTACGAGGTGTACGGAGCGGAGCCGAGTGTGCACGAGGTGTACGGAGCGGAGCCGAGTGTGTACGAGGTGTACGGAGCGGAGCCGAGTGTGTACGAGATGTATGGAGCCGAGCCGAGTGTGTACGAGGTGTACGAAGAGGAACCGAGTGTGTACGAGGTGTACGGAGCGGAGCCGAGTGTGGCCTATCATCTGCTCTGCATTCACTGTCTATCCCTGTGCTTTCTCAGGTTGAGCCCTAACAAAGCTTTTTCTTATATGTCCTCTCCTGCTTCTAAGCTGTAACATATCAAAATAATACAGTAATGTCTAAAAATAATGGATTTGATAAATATAGACCCCACGCTTTTAGACCGCAGGTTGAACAGATCTGAATTCAAGATTTTTTAATTGACACTATAATAGTTAAATATTTTAAAATATGATCCCATCACGATCCCAACTTGAAATTTGGTACAGATGTGGCTAAGAGCATAAAAGACACATGGGCAGTTTTGGAAAATTTTTATTAAAACGTTTTTTCGGAAATGCGTTTCAAAATGTTGCGTTTGCATTCGCATGGGTAAAAAATTAAAATTAACAAATATACTCTTGTGACATATCTGGTGAAAGCCTGGACAGTTCTGAGTAGAATGGTGTTTATTTTGTTTCTCTATCTTATTTCTAGCCCAAGATAAAAAAATGTAAAGTCATACCAGGCCAAAATTCACACTTTTTTTAAACTTTAAAAATCTGTAAAAAATTAACTGATGAAGAAAAAAATTCTAAACTTTTAATTTGTAATTAACTAAAGTAGTACTTCATAAAGGAAAAAAAAAAAAAAATCTAAAGACGTCAGGTAAAAAAAAAATATTCATATTGAGATCACTTGATATAGAATGACCCATTGACACTATTAATAGTAAAATATTTTAAAATATGATCCCATCGCGATCCCAACTTGAAATTTGGTACAGATGAGGCTAAGAGCAAAGCAGACACATGGGCAGTTTTTGAAATATTTAAAGCGCGCCGATTTTTCGGAAATGCGTTTTAAAGTTTTGCGCTTGCGATCACATGGGTAAAATATTAACAAAGATCCTCTTGTGACATATCTGGTGAAAGCCTGTATAGTTCTGAGTAGATTGGTGTTTATTTTGTCTCTCTATCTTATTCCTAGCCTTAGTTATGAGGAGAAACGTAAAGGCAGGCAACAGCGAAATTCACACTTTTTCCGAACTTTGAAAATCATTTAAAAAAAAAAAAATTTTTTTTTAAATTTTTCTCTTCACATTTTGCATTGTCTGACATGCTATTATCAAATAACAAAATCTCAAAAGAATTAAAAATATAGAGGTAATAATCATTGGTTCACTTGACATGGAATGACCCTGGCCTACAAAGCATTCTTTGGTGGTTTATTATGCCAATAATAGGATTGAACATCATTGTCTCCTGGTTCTTGCTCTGAGGTCTACTGTTAGATTGTTTCAGTAAATAATTATATTTTGCTACATAACTTGAAATTCCTTTAGCTATTTTAGAAATGATATCCTTACTTTTTTATATAATATTAAAAATAATTTTTATTCTGTTCAGATGAGTGTAGCAGGAGATCAGAAGGAGAACTGACATCTTCAATGTATAAACCAGATGACATTGAGACCACCCAGGATACAATTGATGTGAATGTCATTACTCCAGATATCCCATCATCCCTTCACAGCAAAGATCTGTCATCTGAGTCTTTTAAAAAGTTCCTACCTTGTAATTTATCACAGACTAATAAGAAAATGAAATGTCACAAAAGAGACAAGAAAAATCGAAGTGCGCTTACATTAAATAAGTCATCTTCACCTTCAGAAGACGAAAAAATCCATAAAAAAATTCACACAGCAGAGAAAAGATTTTCTTCAGAGTCTGTTAGTTACCGGAGAACTCACACATGGAAGAAGCCATATTCATGTTCAGAATGCGGGAAACATTTTAACCAGAAGTCACATTTTGATAGACACCAGAGAACTCACACGGGTGAGAAGCCTTTTTTATGTTCAGAATGTGGGAAATGTTTTAACCGCAAATCAAATCTTGTTGTACACCAGAAAAACCACACAGGAGAGAAGCCATTTTCATGTTCAGAATGTGGGAAATGTTTTGGCCACAAATCAAATCTTATTATTCACGAGAGAATTCACACAGGGGAGAAGCCTTTCTCATGTTCAGAATGTGGGAAATGTTTTGTAGATAAATCCAATCTTGTTAGACACCAAAAAAGTCACTCAGGGGAGACGCCTTTTTCATGTTCAGAATGTGGGAAATATTTTAGCCACAAATCACATCTTGTTGTTCATGATAGAATTCACACAGGGGAGAAGCCTTTTTCATGTTCAGAGTGTGGGAAATGTTTTACACGTAAATCAGATCTTGTTGCACATCAGAAAACTCACACAGGGGAGAAACCCTTTTCATGTTCAGAATGTGGGAAATGTTTTGCAGATAAATCCTATGTTGTTAGACACCAAAGAACTCACACAGGGGAGAAGCCTTTTTCATGTTCAGAATGTGGGAAATGTTTTGGCCACAAATCACATCTTGTTATTCACGAGAGAATTCACACGGGGAGAAGCCTTTTTCATGTTTAGATTGTGGGAAATGTTTTACACGTAAATCAGATCTTGTTGCACATCAGAAAACTCACACAGGGGAGAAACCCTTTTCATGTTCAGAATGTGGGAAACGTTTTGCACACCAACAAAGTCTTTTTAACCATCACAAAACTCACTCAGATAGAAGCCATTATCATACTTAAAAGTATAGAAATGTTTTACTTGAAAATAGTAATTTGTAACCAAGTGTTAGACAATCTAAACAATAAAACACATAAGGGTGATTTCACAATGCCGTTTTTTGGTATCTATGTGATTCCAGCTTTGCATACATGCACCCGCATCCGGTTTTGGCCCCACTGACTTTCAGTGGGGCCACAGGAACATGCGGATGCATCCAGTTGTCTCTGGTTCCACCGGGATCTGAGTGTCAGCAGCTTTAGGCCGATCTAAAAAAGGCGACATGTAGCGTTTTTAGTGATCGATAAGAACATGGAAGCACCAGGATATGGGGCAATGCGCCTTACATTGAAAGTGAATGTGCGCTGGATACGGTTCTACCGAATCAGGGGGGATCCGGCAAAACCGGATCCAGTATGCCTACTGGGCATTCGTGTCTCAGTAAAAGGTAGATAGATAAATAGTTAGATAATAGACCGGTATAGATCTAGCTTACCAGTCTCCCGCTCTCCCGCTGCTGCTTCCGGGGCCGCCCATTAAGCTTCATGAATATTCATTGCACTGACTGTCTGGCTTTTCTATTATCTATTTATCTATCTTACCAGTCTCCCGCTGCTTGCTTTCGGGGCCACCCCATTAAGCTTTGTGCATATTCACTGTATTGACTGGCAAGCAGCCAATCACAGACGCTCACTCTCTGTGAAAGCGTCTGTGATTGGCTGTTGCAATCAGAGTTCATTTCCACAATCTGTACAGTGTCTGTGCTTGGTTGCTATACACATTAGTGTATGGGAAACAATCTACTGTCAAAGTGTGTTAAAAAATCATTAAAAAAAATGTGTAGGTGCTTCACTGTATATGTCAGTTTAGCCCAGATAAAGCGAACAGCTGCGAGCTGCCACCCTCAGCTGCCTAGTTTCATCTTGGGTAACAAAAAAAATTTGTAGGGCTCTGTCCTATTTTTAAATGCCACCCAAGGTAAAACTAGGTAGTTGGGGGCTGGTATTCTCATCGGGGTAAGAACTCATTGTTTTAGGGCCCCCCTACACTAAAGAATAGCAGCCCGCAGCCACCCCTGAAAATGGCACATTCATGGTAGCGCTTCACCTGGCTCATCTAGCAGCCCTGGTGGCGGTGACATGCTGGGTAAAAAGGGGTTAATGCCAGCTTTGTATTGCCAGCTAGTATTAAACCCTGGATTCTTAACGTTTGGCCAATATTAGACCCAGCCATCAAGAATCTCAAGTAAATAGTCAAGAAGACACAGCAGACATTGAAAAAACATTTTATCTAATATATGAAGCTGAATGAGTGTGTATGTATGTATGTATGTATGTCCGGGATTGGCATCTACACTGTCGCAACCACAGCCACAAAATTTTGCACAGTCACACGTCTGGACCCTGAGAGCGTCATAGGCTATGTTGTGAGGCGAAATTTTAACCCCGCGCTTTCCAGTTCACCAAACAATTTTGCCCCTATCTACATAATGGGGAAAAAGTAAAAGGAAATGTGTTGTAGGCAAATTGACAGCTACCAGATGTGAACAAGGGGGACTTAAAGAATGAGAGCGATGCCGCCAAAGAGTATATACCATACAGTTGCTAAGGTGGTGCCCCGACATAGGATACTCACCACACACGGGGATATGAACACACACACAAAATGCGCCTCACACTACCACGTGCTTGAACACATATACCACCCTCAGCACACATTTCACCACACATACACCAACCTCGCCACATAATCGCCCTAAAACACACACAAGTCTGGTATTATCCTTCAACAATAAAAATCTGATTAATAAGCAGCAAAACTACAAGAGAAACAAATGTACCATATAGGAAATATGGCAGCTGTCAGTCACATGACCTGTCTATTATGTGTATGTGTGAGCTAATATATACTGTCAGGGGGGAGGGTTTCCTGTTGCCTGGGGATTTATCAGGCAGCCAATAGCAACCAATCACAGCTCAGCTTCTATTTTGCTACTGTTAATCTGAGCTCTGATTGGTTAATATAGACAACAAAGGACATTCTCAGTAAAGCTTCTGTGAGGTAATAGGATGTCAGTTAGGGTGTGTTGGTGGAAAGGCTGATGTCAGTCACATTACCGCTATGTGAGAGGATATGGAAACTGCCAGTTACCGACTATTTTTATCACAATAATGCCTCATAAGAAAAGGAGTTCCTTGGCACGAATGTCAGCTGATGCAAAAAGAAAAGCTGCATTACAGGTGAGTGAAAAATGTGAAGACTGAGAAACAAGGCTGACACAAATGAGAACAGCAGCTGCTTCCTCAAGGGCCAAAGAACTTTCTGAGGAGAGGGAAGCGAGGCTTGCAGACATGAAAACAAGAGCTGCTTCCTCAAGGGCCAATGAACTTTCTGAGGAGAGGGAAGCGAGGCTTGCAGACATGAAAACAAGAGCTGCTTCCTCAAGGGCCAATGAACTTTCTGAGGAGAGGGAAGCAAGGCTTGCAGACATGAAAACAAGAGCTGCTTCCTCAAGGGCCAATGAACTTTCTGAGGAGAGGGAAGCGAGGCTTGCAGACATGAAAACAAGAGCTGCTTCCTCAAGGGCCAATGAACTTTCTGAGGAGAGGGAAGCGAGGATCCACCAAAGCTGTGTAATGGAACAAGACTCTTGATTAAGAACCTGTTTCCACATGTAATTGAGGCAACCATTTTGACAGGATGTGCCACAGGAGAAGATGTTTTCATTCCAACAATTCCTCTTATTCCATCTGATTTGCCTTTTGATTTTAAACGCCTCCAGTTTCCTGCTCGACTGGCATTTGCTATGTCCATCAACAAGGCTCAGGGACAGTCTTTGAAAGTAGTTGGAATTGATTTACAATCTCCATGCTTTTCTCATGGTCAACTTTATGTGGCCTGTCCAAGAGTTGGAACAGCCAAAAATCTGTTCCTCTTTGCACCTGAAGAAAGAACTAAGAATGTCGTCTATAAGGAGTAGAAGATGACTTCACATTACTTGGTCAATTTAGTTAAATCTGTGTGGAATATCTGTGGTGTTGAAATATATGTTGTGAAATGCTTCTATTAGCTTAGTTTTTGCCTTTTAATAATTACATTTCTATCGATTTGTTTTGTGGTTTTTGTGTGCTGAATACATTTTTGTTAACACATTCTATTTTGTTAACAGCAGTTATTAACCCGGGCGAAGCCGGGGAGTACAGCTAGTTAGAAATAAAAACACAGACACATATCTGGACTACATCTTTATTAATCCCTCGACCATCATACCCATCCATGATCCTCTGCGATATCTTCTCTCTCAGCTCTGCTTCTTTATAGACCGTGGTGATGAACACAGCGTTCTATACCCGCGGTCTCTAAACACTGAATGACTGGACGCTGGACGCGTGTTGCAGCAGGGTAAGCGGTGAGGTCACTCGAGGACACTATGGTCATAGTCACCGCCAGCTAGTGGTTACTATGACACTGATGTCCTCGGGCGACCTCAGTATGTCACCGCTTGTCCTGCCACAGCACGCGGCTTATTTATTCAGCTGCAGCCGGGTAATAATTTTACAAGAACTATCTTTAAATGATTTTTGTTGCAGTAAATACCTGATTATTCCACAATTCTCCGGTTATTGTAAATCGCAGAATACATTATTACATTATTATTACTCCACAGACATATGGATAGGATGTTTAGATTGTGAGCCTCAGTGGGCACAGTGTGTTGCAAATGTATGTAAAGCGCTATGAAATTAATAACGCTATATAAATGGATAAATATTATTATTACCGCAGAGATTTGATTATAGGCACAGAGTACATACTCTCCATAGTGGAAAAAGTAGAATATTTCCCCAGAGAGTTGTCTGACCATTGGCCACTGATGACTAGTGCCTTTATCCCACCCAGACCTACAATGTCCCTTACTATGTGGTCTATGAACTCCTTTTGGCTGCAAGTTAGATATGATAATTCAATTACACTTGCTCTTAGGCCGACTTCACATAATGGTGTGATCAGGTCCAGGGCTGTCCGATGTGAATCAGACAGCCCCGGACCTGATTTGCAAACAGAACCGGAGGGCCGGTCCAGATTGCAGCGGTATCTGCTGAAATTTCAAGATCCCTGCTAGCTGCGGTCCTGAAATCACAGCAGGGGACAGCTGGTGGCGCTGTAGATTAGCAGTGCTCGGCGTCTGGTTCCCGGATCTGATGTTTTTATCGGCCCGGGGCGATCTGGCGCCATAGACTCCCATGTTAGAGAGCGCCAGATCGCCCCCAGCCTTACACATTATTTTATAGAAAATATGGGCTGTTACACAGAATATTAATGGGGACCCCATATAATCCTGCCTACGGGGGAGCTGGATACAGGCCATTAATTGATCCAAATCAGAACAGTTTGGGATATTCCTCCGTGAGCGTCAGATCTTCGGAGGAACAATGTGTCTTGTCTGGGTCAGCGGAGGACACGGTGATTTGGAAAGAGGCGCAAGCTGCATATAATACTCATGTTATAGAAAAAGCAAAAAACAAGAGCCTGTTTTCCCGACAAAATCCTTTTGAGGAGGGTGAGAAGACGGGGGAGGGGGGGGGGGTCACTTAGTAGATATAACTGCAAATTCCCAAACAGGGAATTGATTTGTAGGTTCTATCAAGGATAAAGAGGGCGTGAGAGTTATCCAGTCTCCAGAATAGTAAATGTCTTCTCAGAATTCTATCAGGAACTTTATATATATGAACAGATTAACTCTTATATAGTAGGGATAAAACTCCATACAATCTCAGAGGCAGATCAGAGCCATTTAAATGGTCCACTACAACGTGAGGAGATAGAAATGGCAGTGGATTCCATGGCTAATAATAAAGCACCGGGATTGGATTGTCTCCCTGTGGAAATATATTAGAAATTTGGGAAAGTATTGTTAAAAATAGTCTGGGTGAAATGGTGGATGAGGATGAGGAAAAAGCCAATATTCTAAATGACTTTTTTGCAACAGTATTTACACAAGAAAATCCCATGACAGACAATATGATCAGTGATAACAAAAACTCTCCATTAAATGTAACCTGCTTAACCCAGAAGGAAGTACGGCACCATCTAGAAATCACTAAAATTGACAAATCCCCGGGCCCGGATGGGATGTACCCCACAGTGCTGCAGGAATTAAGTACCGTCATAGATAGACCATTATTTTTAATCCTTAAAGATTCCATAATAACAGGGTCTGTACCACAGAACTGGTGTATAGCAAATGTGGTGCCAATATTCAAAAAGAGGACAAAAACTGAACTTGGAAATTATAGGCCAGTAAGCTTAACCTCTACTGTGGGTAAAATCCTAGAGTGTTTTCTAAGAGATGCTATACTGGAGAATCTGAAGAAAAGTAACCTCATGACCCAATATCAACATGGGTTTACGAGGGACCGTTCCTGTCAAACTAACCTGATCAGCTTCTATGAAGAGGTAAGTTCTGGACTGGACCAAAGAAATGCAGTGGATGTGGTGTATATGGACTTTTCAAAAGCTTTTGATACGGTGCCACACAAAAGGTCGATACATAAAATGAGAGCAATGGGGATAGGGGAAAATATTTGTAAATGGGTTAAGAACTGGCTTAGTGATAGGAAAAAAAGGGCGGTTATTAATGGAACACACTCAGAATGGGTCACAGTTAATAGAGGGGTACCACAGGGGTCAGTATTGGGCCCGCTTCTATTTAACATATTAATGACCTTGTAGGGGGGCATACAGAGTAGAATCTCAATATTTGCAGATGACACTAAACTCTGCAGGGTAATCAATACAGAGGAGGACAATTTTATATTACAGGAGGATTTATGTAAACTAGAAGCTTGGGCTGATAAATGGCAAATGAGCTTTAATGGGGATAAATGTAAGGTCATGCACTTGGGCAGAGGAAACAAAAGGTATAATTATGTGCTTAATTGTAAAACACTGGGCAAAACTGTCACTGAAAAAGACCTGGGTGTATGGGTAGATGACAAACTCACATTTAGTGGCCAGTGTCAGGCAGCTGCTGCAAAGGCAAATAAAATAATGGGATGCATTAAAAGAGGGCAGAGATGCTCATGAGGAGAACATAATTTTACCTCTATACAAGTCACTAGTGCGACCACACTTAGAATACTGTGTACAATTCTGGTCTCCGGTGTCTAAGAAAGACATAGCTGAACTAGAGCGGGTCCAGAGAACAGCGACCAAGGTTATTAGAGGACTGAGGGGTCTGCAATACCAAGACAGGTTATTAGAGGACTGAGGGGTCTGCAATACCAAGACAGGTTATTAGAGGACTAAGGGGTCTGCAATACCAAGACAGGTTATTAGAGGACTTATGGGGTCTGCAATACCAAGACAGGTTATTAGAGGACTGAGGGGTCTGCAATACCAAGACAGGTTATTAGAGGACTGAGGGGTCTACAATACCAAGACAGGTTATTAGAGGACTGAGGGGTCTGCAATACCAAGACAGGTTATTAGAGGACTGAGGGGTCTGCAATACCAAGACACATGGGGTTCTGTAATACCAAGACAGGTTATTAGAGGTCTGAGGGGTCTACAATACCAAGACAGGTTATTAGAGGACTGAGGAGTCTGCAATACCAAGACAGGTTATTAGAGGACTGAGGGGTCTGCAATACCAAGACAGGTTATTAGAGGACTGAGGGGTCTGTAATACCAAGACACATTATTAGAGGACTGGGGGGTCTGAAATACCAAGACAGGTTATTAGAGGACTGAGGGGTCTACAATACCAAGACAGGTTATTAAACTTGGGGTTATTTAGTTTGGAAAAACGAAGGCTTAGGGGTGATCTTATAATAATGTATAAATATATGAGGGGACAGTACAGAGAACTTTTTCATGATCTCTTTACTCTTAGGCCTGAGACGGGGACAAGGGGGCGTCCTCTACAGAGACGGGGACAAGGGGGCGTCCTCTACAGAGACGCGGACAAGGGGGCGTCCTCTACAGAGACGGGGACAAGGGGGCGTCCTCTACAGAGACGGGGACAAGGGGGCATCCTCTACAGAGACGGGGACAAGGGGGCATCCTCTACAGAGACGGGGACAAGGGGGCATCCTCTACAGAGACGGGGACAAGGGGGCATCCTCTACAGAGACGGGGACAAGGGGGCGTCCTCTACAGAGATGGGGACAAGGGGGCGTCCTCTACAGAGACGGGGACAAGGGGGCGTCCTCTACAGAGACGGGGACAAGGGGGCGTCCTCTACAGAGATGGTGACAGGGGGCGTCCTCTACAGAGACGGGGACAAGGGGGCATCCTCTACGTCTGGAGGAAGGAAGGTTTAATCATAATCACAGATGTGGATTCTTTACTGTAATGGTACCTTTACACGCAGCTACAGGTAACAGGTTTTCCACAGGTAACTTACTGGTTGCAGTGAAATCATGGAGACAAGGTTCTATCTTGTTGCTGTGTACAAATGGAATCATCTCTCCATGATTTCACTGCAGCCAGTAAGTTACCTGTGGAAAACCTGTTACCTGTAGCTGCGTGTAAAGGTACCATTAGAGCAGTGACACTATGGAGCTCTCTGCCACATGATGGTGTAATGAGGGAGTCACTACTAACATCTAAGAATGGCCTGGATGCCTTTCTTGAAAACTATAATATTACCGGTTATATATAGTAGATTCTTTGATCGGGCGGTGATCCAGGGATCTAGTCTGATTTGCCGTATCTGGAGTCAAGAAGGAATTTTTTCCCCAATGTGGAGCTTAGTGTTGCCACATGGGTTTTCTTCCTTTCTCTGGATCAACATGTTTGGCTATGGGGGAACTAGACAGACTTAAAGTCTTCCTTCAACCTTAAATACTATGTTACGTCAATTACTATCTACCTTTAAGGAATCAAGTATAGAAGGTAGTTTACCCCGGTCAATGCAGGAGGCGGTGATAGATGTCATACCCAAACCAGGTACAGATCCTTTGCTCCCTGATTCATATAGGCCCCTATCACTGCTGACTACTGATATTAAAATTATAGCTGAAGTTCTTGCTTAAAGGCTAAGTAAAGGTATAACTAATGTAATACAGGTGGCGCCCCTGCGACTGGGCAGCCACAGGGTGAATTGCAGCTGGACGAGGTAAGACGGTCATCTCACACACACACACAGACTCCGACTCTGAGCCAATCACTCTATGTCAGGCAAAGGGTGGCGGGAGTATAGAGACGTGTGGGTGGGATGTAAGAGAACCCAGACAAAGGGGTGGAGGAACAGTAGTCAGACACTGGAACAGGAAGTAGGAGGCAGATTTCCCAGAGATTCCCTGGAGGTAGAGTCCCAGGGAGCAGCTTACCCTGGAGGGTGAGGGAAGAGAAGACACCCCAAGCCGAGACCCCCTCCAGCAGAGCACTGATAACCAGAAACAGTGAGACAACAACAGGGCCCAGCAGCTGCAACTACTAATGGCTGAAACCGGAGAGAGACTGAAAGAGCCAGGTGAGCCAAACTAACAGCGGTCACTAGTGGCCAGGACAGCCAGAGAGCCGGCTCTGTAGATGTGAAAGAAAAGAGGAAGACGCCAATCCACCGGCGAAACGCGTCGTGGTCTGCTAAATAAATGATAAGTATATACAGTGCCCCCATACAGATTCTGTGTGCCAGCCCTCTTTAGCCACATTATTCATATACTACAATGGCTCTGTAGATGTGGCTGGGGAAGCTGTATGACCCTAACCACAAGACACCCCGGTGGGGTATGGGAGCTCTATGACCTGTGACCTAACTACCTGTACGCACTAGGACAAGGCCATCGTACTATGTATATGGATATAAGCAATCTATTAGAAGCGCTTCAGACACAGACTTCAGGAGGCTCAGATGATATTGAACAGACCTCTATTACCTCCCCTCCACAGCTCTACAACGTGTTTCGATAGAAATGCTATCTTCATCAGGTGGTATAGGGAGATGGTATAGGAGGGGGCTGGGGGAGAGCGGGCAAGATGAAGGCGGCGAAGAGCAGCCGGGTGCGGGCAGGAGTGAGCTGGGGAAGAGTAGGCGGCTGGGGGCAGGAGGGGGCCAGGGAAGAGCAGGCAGGTGTGGGCAGGAGGGGGCCAGGGAACCATAGTGGGGTGTGGACAGAGGGGCCGGGCGACTCGAGGCCGCAGCTGGCCGCTGTTCCCTGGCCCCCTCTTCGCCAGAGTAGAGTGCTTAGCAGAGTATACAGCGAGCTGCTGGTACAATACACACAGGTGACAGGGCTTCTGCTGCTGGTACAAAACACAGAGGTGACAGTGCTGCTGGTACAATACATAGAGGTGACAGTGCTGCTGGTACAATACACACAGGTGACAGTGCTGCTGGTACAATACACAGAGTTGACAGTGCTGCTGGTACAATACACAGAGGTGACAGTGCTGCTGGTACAATACACAGAGTGACAGTGCTGTGGTACAATACACAGAGGTGACAGGCTGCTGGTAAATACACAGAGGTGACAGGCTGCTGGTACAATACACAAGTGACTGCTGCTGGTAAATACACAGGTGACAGTGCTGCTGGTACAATACACAGAGGTGACAGTGCTGCTGGTACAATACACAAGGTGACTGTGTGGTACAATAACAAGTGACTGCTGCTGGTACAATACACAGGTGACAGTGCTGCTGGTACATACACAGAGGTGACAGGCTGCTGGTACAATACACAAGTGACGGCTGTGTAAATACACACAGTGACGCTGCTGGTAAATACACAAGGTGACAGTGCTGCTGGTACAATACACAGGTGACAGGTGCTGGTACAATACAAAGTGACTGTGCTGGTAATACACAGGTGACAGTGCTGCTGTACAATACACAAGGTGACACGCTGCTGGTACAATACACACAGGTGACGCTGCTGGTAAATACACCAGGTGACAGTGCTGCTGGTACAATACACACAGGTGACTGTGTGGTGTAAATACCACAGGTGACAGTGCTGCTGGTACAAGTACACAAGGTGACAGGCTGCTGGTACAATACAACAAGGTGACAGGGCTGCTGGTACAATACACAGGTGACAGTGCTGCTGGTAAATACTAACAGGACAGGCTGCTGGACACCAGGTGACAGGGCTGCTGGTAAAATACAGACAGGTGACATGCTGCTGGTAGAATAACACAGGTGACAGTGCTGCTGGTACAATACACACAGGTGACATGCTGCTGGTACAATACACAGAGTGACAGTGCTGCTGGTACAATACACAGAGGTGACAGTGCTGCTGGTACAATACACAAGGTGACAGTGCTGCTGGTACAATACACACAGGTGACAGTGCTGCTGGTACAATACAAGAGGTGACAGTGCTGCTGGTACAATACACAGAGGTGACAGTGCTGCTGGTACAATACACAGAGGTGACAGTGCTGCTGGTACAATACACACAGGTGACAGTGCTGCTGGTACAAATAACAGCAGGTGACAGTGCTGCTGGTACAATACACAGAGGTGACAGTGCTGCTGGTACAATACACACGAGGTGACAGTGCTGCTGGTACAATACACAAGGTGACAGTGCTGCTGGTACAATACACAGATGGTGACAGGTGCTGCTGGTACAATACACAAGGTGACAGTGCTGCTGGTACAATACACACAGGTGACAGTGCTGCTGGTACAATACACAAGGTGACAGTGCTGCTGGTACAATACACAGAGGTGACAGTGCTGCTGGTACAATACACAAGGTGACAGTGCTGCTGGTACAATACACAAGGTGACAGTGCTGCTGGTACAATACACAGCAGGTGACAGGTGCTGCTGGTACAATACACCAGGTGACAGTGGCTGCTGGTACAATACACAAGGTGACTGCTGCTGGTACAATACACAGGTGACAGTGCTGCTGATACAATACACACAGGTGACATGCTGCTGGTACAATACACAAGGTGACAGTGCTGCTGGTACAATACACACAGGTGACTAGCTGCGTACAGTGCTGCTGTGACAATACACAAGGTGACAGTGCTGCTGGTACAATACACACAGGTGACAGGGCTGCTGGTACAATACACAGAGGTGTGACAGGTGCTGCTGGTACAATACACAGGGTACAGGGCTGCTGGTACAATACACAAGGTGACATGCTGCTGGTACAATACACACAGGTGACAGTGCTGCTGTACAATACACACAGGTGACATGCTGCTGGTACAATACACACAGGTGACTGCTGCTGGTACAATACACACAGGTGACAGTGCTGCTGGTACAATACAGACGAGGTGAACAGTGCTGCTGGTACAATACACACAGAGTGAGGGCTGCTGGTACAATACACAGGTGACTGCTGCTGGTACAATAACAGGGTGACAGTGCTGCTGGTACAATACACAGAGTGACAGTGCTGCTGGTACAATACACACAGGTGACAGGCTGCTGGTACAATCACAAGGTGACAGTGCTGCTGGTACAATACACAGAGTGACAGTGCTGCTGGTACAATACACAGGGTGACAGTGCTGCTGGTACAATACACAGAGGTTGACAGTGCTGCTGGTACAATACACAGAGGTGACAGTGCTGCTGGTACATACACAGAGGTTGACAGTGCTCTGGTACAATACACAGGTGACAGTGCTGCTGGTACAATACACAGAGGTGACAGTGCTGCTGGTACAATACACAGAGTGACAGTGCTGCTGGTACAATACACAGAGGTACAGCTGCTGGTAAATACACAGAGTTGACAGTGCTGCTGGTACAATACACAGAGGTGACAGGGCTGCTGGTAAATACACAAGGTGACAGGCTGCTGGTACAATACACAAGGTGACTGTCGCTGTAAATACACACAGGTGACAGTGTGCTGGTACAATACACAGAGGTGACAGTGCTGCTGGTACAATACACACAGGTGACAGTGCTGCTGGTACAATGGTACTTTACACAAAAGGTAAGGTGTGTACATACAAGGGTGACAGTGCTGACCTCGCGTGATGTCACAGTCACGTGAGCGGTCATGTGACTGTGAGATTGCGCGAGGTCCTGTACACAGCATCTGAAGATATACGGTAGCTGGATCGCCGGTTAAGTCTGGACAAGTGAGAATCTAAGATGTTTCTTATTTTTAACCCCTGCAGTCCAGAGCACAGGAGGGGGAGAGGGGAGCACCGGGGATCGCAAGGGCATCGGGACAGGGGACAGCACGGGGAACCCGACGGAACGGTACAGGGGAGATGATGGGGACCGCACGGGACCGTACGGGGGAGCGGACGGGGAGAGAGCACGGGGAACCGGACGGAGCCGTACAGGGGAAATGAAGGGAACTGCACGGCAGCGTACGGGGGAGCGTACAGGGGAGAGCTCGGGGAAAGCACGGGGGACCGCAAGGGGGAGAGCACCAGGGGACCGCACCGGGGGGGGGAGAGCAGCGGGGAGATGAAGGAGAGGATGGGGAAGGAGCGGGCAGAGGAGAGGTGTGATGGGCGGAGCGAGCGGCGACGTGGGCAGAGTGGTGAGCGCAGCACAGTGCCGTGGGCAGAGTGGTGAGCGCAGCGCCGTGGGCAGAGTGGTCAGTGCACACACACACACACATACACACACATATACACACATATACACACACACACACACTCCGCTATACTTATCACCAGCCCTGCGTCTTCCCCGCCTCCTGGATCCTCAGTCAACATGTCGCCGCCCCTGGACGACTGGATCCAATATGGCGTCCGGGAAGTCTTGCGAGACTTCCCGGACGCCATATTGGATCCAGTAGTTTGGGGGCTGCAACATGTCGACTGAGGATCCAGGCGGCGGACGCAGGGCCGGTGGCAAGTATAGGTGTGTGTGTGTTGCGTGTGTGTTTAATATATTACATACTTGCCTAAGGCAGCTTCAGTCTGGTCCGGATCTGACGTAATTTCGAGCAGAAAAGGACGGAAGCTGGCTTAGGCAATTATTATATTAGATAATAGAAATATGTTTACTGTATATTTTACTGGATAGCTATTACAGTAAATATCCCCTGACAGAAGGCCAGCGTGTCAATATATTAATGGGACAGTTAACCAGTAACGTGCAGCGGGAGACAAAGTCCTGGTTAGACACATGAAAAAGACACTGTAGAACATGTAATTGCATTTTTTTTAATTCACTTTTTTTCACTTTTCCTAGTTTTCCAAGATATGAGTATGATAGTATGTAACCGTATGGCCATGCGAGATCTGACTGTGATGACTGCCCCCTGGATAATCACCGATGGATTCCACTCCGTATAATACTTTCCATATAGGGGAAGAAGAAATGGAAAGGAGGGAGTAATGTGGGAAAGTGTATCTATGAGAAATCATACCAGTGATTAACTGTTTACTGTCCTATGTGATGGGGGTTTTCCCGGATGCGGCACTAACCAATGGTATACATGTTTGTAATTGGAGGGATGTGCACCGGGTGCCAATCTTCTTTTCCCATGAAATTCATGGGTGAAGGGGTGTTGGCAGATGGATGTACATGCTGTTTATGTGTATAGGTGTTGAATACCGCTGTGCTTGGGGATGCCATAATTGAGGTATAAATCACGTAGGGATAATGGGACACAGTACCGTTTATCATGGGGCTGAACCCATGGATGCATATTCCTTCTGCTCTAATCCGCCCTAGTACCTTAAAAAATTGCTAATTATGGGAAGTATGTGTGGTGCCTATACCAAAATGGCGGAATGTGGACTTCCGCCCTCACTATGAGGTCACTATGGTGTTTTGGAGAAACACCAGTTTCCAAAATGGTGGAAATGACACTTCCGCCCAAGATAGAGCGCCATTGGTCAGGAAACAGGGTGTGCAACGTCCGCTCCCGCCCCCCAATTACATCGCAGGCATCCCTGATAGGCTGGATGAGACCAGGTGGCCACTGACTCTCCTGCCTCGGGATTGGCCGCGGGTCGATATGGAGGAGGCGGACCGGAAATGGGACACACATGTGGTGAGCGCAGTACAGGTATAAAAAGATGCTGGCCGGAGGGTTAAAACGGACCCCATTGATAAAGCTATATGCGAAACGCGTCTGGGGGCACCCGGATACTTCATCCCCCCATAGGACATGGGTAAGTGTGGAGGTTGTGGGAGGATAACGAACTTGTAATTTAACATGGACACTGTGGCTGTGCACTATCTACATAGGGATTGATTGTGAGTAACGCTCCCCTGAGGTGGATGAACTGGAGGAGTGATGTATAGGACGAGTCCAGCACTACTCCACAGGGCTCCCCTCAGTGTGGGTTGTATACTTAATACACAGTCAGCCTTTGGTCTATAAATGGCCTGTAATAACTTGCACAGCATATAATGCCCACATACCCCTGATCACTGCCTTATGTCCTTGTAGAGGGGATATTACTTTGCCACATGGAAATTTTAATGTCACAACGTCACTTTAAACATTGATCATCTATGAAATGAATAAATAATGTAACTTATGTATATCCTCTGTATGTGCTATGAAATGAATTTTATATGTACGCATAATTTAATTAATAAATTCATGAATTAAAACATAACACTAGTGACTTTGATATACATAGTATAAAAGGACCGTAAACCTCCAACTTTCTTGGTTTTGATAATTATGTAATTGCCAGGCTGAAAGCTACCTTTGAAACCAGTGTTGATGAGTGAGAAGAAATGAGATTCTTTGGGTGCTAGCAGAAACCACAAGAGAGCGTGAGAGACTTTGCATTAAACTTACAAGAGGCGCTCCGGGCATTCAAGCAGGCAGAACCCATGTTGGCACATGGGGAAGATAAACTGCTTATTGATCAATTTGTTGATGGACTTCTATTCCGATGACTATCCAAAACACTCATCTGAACCTTGTGCAATTTAAAGGGATCCTGTCACCCCCAAAACACCTCCTAAGCTATTAAAACATGTCCCTACAGCATATTAACACTGTTCCCACACTCCTTTTTGCTCAGAAATGCATGAAGTAAAAATGTAGAAAAAGGTTATTGAACTTACCCATTATCCATGTTAATGAGCGGTGGCTATATTCGTTAGTCACCCAGACGGGCTCTCTGCCTCATAATATCACGCCTTAATAGGCGTGATCTTGAATACAGATTCTAATCAGCGCCTCCCCGCTCTCCTCTGTGCTGGCGGGGCTGCAATGTGGCTGTAATAACGTGTATCGCGTCATTTACGGCATCGGGTGACGTGTGTACACCCGCGCTGCTCTGTTATGCCTCCAGCACGCATGCGCAATGCAGTGCTTGAAGCTAACAGAGCGGCGCGGGTGTACACACTTCACCCGATGTCGGGTGACAGGGGGTGACAGGATCCCTTTAAAGAAAGAGCAATCCACATAATGTATACCACCAACCGGGAGTGAAAATCCCCCCAGCCATGTCAGGGGCCAGTGCTAAACCTCAGGAGCCAATCACCAATGAGTCTCTTGACCAAAAGATTGAAGCCCTAACCAAAACTGTAGCTGAGATGGCCAAAGCTATGCAGGAGCTGCGTGGATCCAAGCCTGTGGAGAAGATCGAGTTGGCTTCAAGCAGAGAGGATGTCCTGTGGATGAGGCCCAGGAGGTACCCAGCAACCAGAGGACGACCCAGCGACCGCTACCATTCGGATGGACAGCCCATTTCCTGCCACTGCAGAGAACCAGGTCACTTTGCCAGGGAATGTACATTAAACGAGATTTACCTGGGGAAGCAGGCCGCCCCCCAGGAGTAAAGTCACAAGGCCCCTCAAACTGGCAAGACAGGTACATGGGAGGACGTCCAGTCATACCTGTCGTGCTGGAGGGCATCCCCATAAACACTCTGCTGGACACCGGCTCACAAATCACTTCCATACCACATAACCTTTACAAACGGTACTGGGCTGATTCAGACATTTTGCGTGGCCCAGATGATGACTATAATATATTGGCTAGTAATGGTAAACCTGTGCCACAGGTTGGATATAAAGAGGTGACCATTAAAGTTGGGAGAGTAGAATTAAAAGATCAAGGGTTAATAAATGTTGATGTTAACTGACATGAGCATAATCCAATGATGCTGCTAGGAACTAATGTGATAGAAAATTGTCTTGCAGAGATAATTGTTGTTTCACAGCAGATTGCCGAGACTGCCAATTCTGGACAACAGCGAGTCCTGCAGAAGGAAATAAAAATGTTGATGCTGAGGCAGCAGGTAGAGTTGTCTGGAGGAGAAATTGGCAGTGTAAGGGTAAGTGACCCGATACCCATTGTGATACCTCCCAAAACTGAAATGTTGGTCTGGTGTAGAGCTGCAATAGGCCTTAGGGGGGAGGCTATCAAGCCCTGGTAGAACCCGTGTACTCAGACAGTAGGCCCACTATACTGATGGCCAGAGAAGTTGTTGAGGTACACAGGGGGAGAGTGCCAGAACACCTTCTAAATTGTGGAGAAGAGGAAGCGATCCTACCAAAATTGTACACTGTTGATAACAATGCCATCACAACAGTTGAACCCTTGAACCCAAAAAACCAGGCAGAGGGCAATGGCTCAGAGGGAAAGCTGGAGGATTGGTGACAAAAAGTTACATGTAGATACCAGTTCTACACCCTCCCATCAAAAGCATGGAGTTTATCGGGTAGTGAGAAAATATGAGCAAATCTTTAGTCAACACCCTTTAGTCTTTGGGCAAATAAAAGGGGAAGAACACAACATACCAACAGGTGATCATCCACCCATTAAAGAGAGGTATAGACCCGTACTACCCGCTCACTACCAATGTGCAAAAGACATGCTCAAAGAAATGAAGGAAGCAGGGGTAATAAGAAATAGTTGTATTCCCTGGGCAGCTCCTCTAGTCTTAGTTAAAAAGAAGGATGGGACCATGAGGATGTGCATAGATTATAGGCAGATCAATTGCATTACACACAAGGATGAATACCCATTACCCAGAATAGAAGAATAACCAGCTGCATTAAAATCTAACTACTTCTCCACCTTAGATCTGACTAGTGGGTATTGGCAAGTTCCTGTGGCAGAGGCTGAACGAGAGAAGACAGCATTTGCCACGCCGATGGGCCTCTGTGAGTTCAATTGTATGCCGTTTGGACTCAGCAACACACCCGTTACATTCCAGAGGCTAATGGAGTGCTGCCTAGGACACAAGGATTTTGAAACTGTCCCACTGTACCTGGATGACATCAGAGTCTACTCCAAGACGTATGAAGAAAGAAACATATGGCCAGAGAAGTTACCAGACCTGGTAGACTTTACAACTATGTCCCGGTGAGTTCAACCAACTGCACCCCAGCTTATCTCATTAGAGCAAGACCTTGTAAGCTGCCAATAGATTTGGATATGGGAATTTTAAAACCAGATGCAGAAGTTCCAGAAACCAATTGGCATACCACTCGCCAACAGAAGTATCGCCAAGTACAAGAATGTGTAGAGAGAAGTCTCCAGAAAGCTAGAGAGAGACAAGAAAGAGCTTACAATCAACATGCTCTCGCAACTCCTTTACAACCTGGTGAGCAAGTCCTTAAAATAAAGAGGCGTATCAACAAATTTGATGACCAATGGGAAACAACACCATACACCGTTCTCCCATCAAGTTTTGAAAAACACAAAAGTATGCTTGGTCAGTAAAGATGAAGGTAAAACAACGTCAGCAGTATCCAGAGATCACTTAAAGTTGTGTCCTGAAACTCTGAAGACACCAGAGGTCTCCGTACCTGAACCTGTCAAACCTAATGTAGAAGATGTGTTCCATACAGTCTTAGGAGATTTTCCAGAAACCTGGACAAACTACCATGGAGCAGTCTTAGTACCTATATTTGCATTTCCTCAAGTGAAGATACCTGAAACCGTACAGCAAGAAGTCCCAAGATTGGAAGAACTGGAAGTAGCACCAGTAGCAGAAGAACAGGAAGAACAGATTCCTGATCACAGTGAACTTGCCAGTCCTGCTGTCAGATCCATATCTCACTCAGAGTCAGATACACAAGGTACACCTCCACACACAGCATTGTATTGAGTACACCTGCAATAGACACTCCAGAGTTCAGGAGATCGCAGTATAGTACCAAAGTTTAGATTCCATCCCGGTATAAAGACTAGAAGAGTAAAATGTGAATAAAGTAATGTTCATGTTTAGTGTAAAGAAATGTGAATAGTACCCGGTAAACATAGTGTACAGAAGGGTGGAGGAACTGGACTCAGCCTCATGCCATTCCATTAGCAACACACACACACAACACTTACACCTCCAGGCAAGAAGGGGGAGACCAAGACCAGGTTCAGGGTGAGCTCCCTATATATTCTGGTCTGGGGAGGAGTCAGTCAGTTCAGTTCCTAGGAAGACTGAGGAAGACATCCTGGTAGACTGGGAGCTGCTTAAGCTCGTCCCAGGACCGCTAACCAGCAGGGCTGTGGAGTCGGTAAATCAAACCACCGACTCCAACTCCGACTCCAACTCCTGAATTTCCCTGGTTCCGACTCCGACTCCAACTCCGACTCCGACTCCTTTGACTCCGACTCAGACTCCTTCAGGCATGGCTCGTTTATAAGTGATAAAATTATTGTAGGTCAATGATAACATTAGGCTTTAATCATTATAATGACATAATAATCAAGATATTTAGATACAACATAATAATAAATCATAATAATAATATTCAGCACTTTCTGCATTGAACTACTATTATTTACTTTAGGAGTCGGAGTTGGAACATTTTCTACCGACTCCAACTCCGACTCCACCAAAATGGGCAGCAACTCCGACTCCGACTCCACGACTCCGACTCCACAGCCCTGCTAACCAGTGCAGTTCCTAGGAGGACTGTGAAGAGAACCTGAGTGTAAAAGAGCAGTGCTAAGCTCATCTCACGGTGCATTGACTAGTTCCAGGCCTAAGGCTAGGGTCTGAGGGAAGAAGCAGAAACATCGTGCTCACCCCAGAGGAAAGGTGCAAAGAACGGACACTGGAGTCTGAGACTGTGCGGGGCCTAACGTCCCGGCAGTCAACACCAGAAGGTGGGGAGTTCCAGATTCCTCAGCCACACCATACCCACAGACCCAGCAACATAAAGAGTTCAGGGGTTGACACCCGGAAACAGGGTAGAAAGAAGGGACTCGTGTTGCCTGTCATACCGGTATCTCACAGGAAGAGACAGGGCCGGCAGCTCGGCTTATGCAGCACCAGGAGCCAATATACAGCACAGCAAGGGAGCCAAAGACCCAGTCGGATGGGAATAACCCCGAGTTGCTCTCAAAGACTTTGTGCACAGCTTAATAACATCTGCTCCAGTAAAGGGGTGAGAAAACAACAAAACAGTGAGTCTTCCTGTTACTTGCGCTCGTTGCCCTGCATCCTACACATAGACTATCAACACTGCCCCGGTGATTGGCTTTACCCGTGGAAAGCCGTCCCATCTCAGCTGCTATCCATCATCCCTGGAGGTTCTGCAGCAGCGTTGGCTAATCCTAGCCACATACCGCGGGTGGCATCACGAAAACCTCCCTGTATATAACCCCCTTCTTCAACCACGCCAGAAAATGCCCTTCTTTCAGCTGAACCGAGGGCCATGGGACCGGGTTATGACCCCCTTGACTCCCCAGAGACAGCCATATAGCACGGTTCCGAGTACCCCACGTCTCTGGGGGTGCCTCAAAAACCCCAAGAATTAATTTATAAGAACTTTAGAGGGATAAAAGGGAGGGGGGGCTGGCAGCTCCAAATCCCTGGCCATACTTTATTGTAGCTCAGCTCCAGCCTATTCAAGGTTGGAAGGACTCTGGGAGGTGGAACACAATGTCTGCTACTTCAACAATATATCGAATAAAATAACTCATACATGGCATTAGAGACACGTAGGTTTACAGCTGCAGTGGGACAAACTCCAACACCGTCCTTACTAAGTGAAGCACATAGATTATCCCAGCTATATTCATACATCAGAACTACAGGACCACTCAACTCTTATTGATATTGGATTTCTGTCTAATTCCCCATGTACCAGATCTAAGACACAAAACACAAACCTTACACCTATGTTGTGGTCCTGACCTAACCTTGAATCTTACTGGACAGAAATGGCGGATATCATTACTAGAATCTACTTGGTGGAGGTGACGGTGTCCTCATTGTTTACGTCTTAGGATTTGTGGAAGATTTGAACACTGGTGAATGTTATATATGGCAGGAAATTAATAGCACAATATTGGATATCGGAACGCACACCCACAGTTCCAGAATTCAGAGGTAACATTACCTGGTTAATAAATCTAGAAGAAAAAATGTCTATTTAAAAATACATTATTACCAAACTTGTGTGACGTAGCGATCCCAAGTGCAGTGGGGAAACTTGAAGCTCATGGGCCCCGATGCGAAAGCTCCAACGGGGCCCCAAATGATTGCAAATCTTTAATAGCAATAGTCTTTTTCTATAGATAAAAGGGCCTTTTAGGGCCCGGGTGCGATTGCAACCCCTGCACCTGTTGTAGTTGCGTCCCCGCCTAAGCGGGTCGGGGTACACTCACTTGGCAGCACAAAGTAATATGCTCAGCAACAGCGTATTATCACAACAGTCTAATGTCGGTTTATTATTATTATTATTTTTTATATAGCGCCATTGGTTCCATGGCACTTTACATGTGTTATTATGCTTCATAAACCGCTCTCTGGCATTACTGATGTCTCTCTGGAGGTTACCTTTCTAATTTGTCCCGCTGTCTCCTGACAGTCTCTGAGGTCTGGAGATGTAGCTCCGTATGGGGTTTTCCTCACCGCGTGTTTCCCTGGGAAGACTGTGTCCCCAACCAGTGTCTCCACTCCAAAGGCCTGACTGCATCAGATATTCTGCTCCATTGCAGGATCTGGCTCATATGACTCATACTTCCACCTGCAGAGCCGTCATCCAAAAAAACCATGAGAGACCTGTGACCTAGAACCATTCACATGATATAGCACCTGGTGGAGAGGTGTGTTCACTCACACACACACACACACACACACACACTCACACACACACATACTTGAATCTGCATTAGGATCTTGGTAAATTACAAGATCCAGTAAAACCTCCATATTTACATTGCATCAGACCTCCGCCAGTGCGTTATATACCAGACAGTCACACCATGGCTGGTCACCATATCACACTTGATAAAATCTAGGAGGCGCGGATCGATGATTGTGGTCTTGTGTCTAGAGAGTTAATGAGATATAGATTAGGTCTATTTAAGCAAATTTTTTTTCATTTTTATATCTGCACTCTAAAGCCCCCGTCACACGGGGCGACATCGCCTCCCATTACAGAGGTGACGTGGGGGCGTGACCTATCACCGGCATCATCGCCCCTACATCGCCTCATGTAAAGGGGCGATGTCGGCGGTGCCGGGCGGTCGCCTGGTTTCAGATCAGTGCTCTGAAACCAGGCGACCATCATGGGGCGATGTGCACACATCGCCCCATGTAACCAGGCGCCAGCAACCTGTCAGGCGATGGGAGCCATAGGCTCCCATTGTCCTGCATCGCTGTTGGGGTTTCCAGACACCCCGGCAGCGATGCCGCCTGACAGCTCGCCGGCGCGGGGCTAGAGGTGTTGCTCCGTGTAAACGGGGGACGGCAATGCTGGCGGGGCGCCAAAAATGTGTGCGCACCCCCCAGTCGCCGCTGACATCCCCAGCCCCGTCGCCTGGTGTGACGGGGGCTTAAAGGTACCTTTACACGCCGCAACCACGGCGAGAAATCTGACCGGCAACCTGTAGCCCCGTCACCATCGCCGTGAAATTGCGGCGTGTATTTGTGAAATTTGGTGGCGATAAAAAAGGTTGCGCCTGGTTCTGATTTCACAGCACTGCTCCAAAATCAGAGGCAATCATGAAGGTGACATTCCCTGATTGTGAAAGAGTGATAGGGATGGAATCTGCGTCGCCTATTGATTTCCCATAGGCATGCCACAGTGTGCTGGAGACCGCGCCCCGTCAGTGATGATTGGTGGTGGCTACTGTGTTACCATTGGCTGTCCCTTCACAGGGCGCCATATTTGAAGAGCTGTCCATTCACACTACACAATGGCAATGGTGTCATGTATTAGGCAGCCTTCCTGCGCAGGCTGGCCAATCATAACGCTATTGCGTTGTCTAATCAGCGTGTTTGGGGCGCGGTGTACACCAGTCTGTCACGCCTATGTTCTTGCGGCACTAACCATGTACGCCCACATTCCTTTGGGGATTGCGGCGTGTGAAGCGGTGAGAGAACTCCACCGGATTGGTTCCGCTGATGGTGTGGCAACTTCCGGGGCAGCACATCGCCTTAGGTTTAGGGCGAAATTGCGGCGTGTAAAAGAGAAAAATACTTTTAGTTTCAAACAAACATCCGGTTGACGGTTAACCAACAATAGTGTTCTGTTTCGATTATATTGTGCAATATAAGTTTGGCGCCCTGCCCACGCAGGTAGCCACAGACTTCTGTAATGCGCAGTTGAGTTTCCACAGCAGGTACCTACTACATGCAACACCTTCCACCCCGGCACAGGAGGGTGAGCTAGACTCACTGACTTTAGTTCCCCTATAAATACTGCTGCTGGGAGAGGAGTTAGTTAGAGTGTGCAGACGCTAGGAGAGCTGAGAAGACGTCCTGGTGGTCGGTGCCGTAGTTAGGCCCGAGTCAGTGACCCGGAGTGGTCCTTCTGACGTCCCGCAAGCCTGAGTGGGGACAGAAGGCGAGGAGCAGAGCCAAAAGGGAGTGAGGAACTAGTGGAAGTTTGCCCAAAGACGTAGCGGACATCGGGGATCCGCACCTGTAGGATACTCCAGGACTACAGAAAACCCCGTCGCACCATGGAGACTTCAGTCACCCTGTCCACCTGTGAGTCCAGAGAGAGGGAGCCAGACACTGCAGTGAGGCATCACAAGGCAGTGATCAGAGAGGGTAACCCATGGACCGCACAGGAGGAGAGAGCAAGGACCTGAGGAGAGAGGAGGCCGGTCTGGCTGCAAGCAGACAGGGCTTCAGGAACCATAGGGAAGCAGAGGAGGCCTTATACCCACTTGCTGTGGGGACCCCCTGTGCACCTGGTCACCTGTCAGTGCCCTGGATGTCTTTACCTGCGTACCACCAGTAAAAAGGTAAAAGAGACTTCTGCAGTGTGTGTGCGTTATTCCTCTCTGCTCCCAGTATCCATCATCCCTATCCCAACCTACAGCTCCACTCCAAGCTGCCCCTACACACTACACTGCCCCACCTGTAGGGGGCTTTGCCATCTCAGCCGCACTACCATCTACCTCCGGCGGACTGTGGCGGCGCTGGTGACCCATCACCAGGTACTACAGGTGGCTTCATATGACAAATTCTTATCCCCTGTAAATACACCCTTTTAAAAGTGTCACCCAGGCCATGCTGCCACCCGTGGGGCTCGAGATAAGCCATTGCTAGAAGGTTATTGTTTGCGCTAAGCCCCTAAAACCAGTAGTGGCCAAGTTGACTATGTACGCAGGCTGCCCTCATCCAGTGTATTGTTAGCTGTTGTATTGATCTAGTTGTGTACAGTTTCACATCAGCATGTTGCCTCATTTTCCCTTCTCAGATGCTTAGTAGTTTAAACAATGTCATAATAGTTATGTCCTTGTGTTTATAAGTCATCACCTGGTGAGATGTGTGTGGTGTGTGGCTACGTGTTGGGTTTTATTTTTTCCCTTTTCCAGGTACTTGGCCACTGGTGAGAGCTATGCGTCCTTGCATTATCAGTTTAGAATTGGGAGGTCAACCATTGGTGGGATCGTTCCAGAGACCTGTGAGATCTTGTGGTCAAAATTACAGCCTATAGTGATGCCGGCCCCCACAGAACAAATATGGCGAGACAATGCTAAAACTTTCTGTGATTGTGCTCAATTTCCAAATTGTGTTGGAGCCGTCGATGGGAAACATATAAGAATTTGAAAGCCACCACACGGGGGTTCGCTGTATTACAACTACAAGCGCTTCCACTCCATAGTGCTGATGGCCATAGCGAACGCCCATTCACGTTTTGTCGCTGTGGACATCGGGGCCTATGGATGTGCCAATGATGCCAAGGCCAGCAACATGGGGAAAGCCTTGTACCAGGGATGATTTCATATACCACCACCATCCCCATTACCTGGCACAACTGATCTGACCGTGCCACACGTGCTGATAGGTGATGAGGCATTTCAGATGCATCCTAATTTAATCAAGCCCAGCAGAGACCTAAACACCACACGCACCAATTTCAATATGTGCCTGAGTCGAACCCGCCAATATGTGGAATGTGCGTTTGGGATACTGTCTGCTAAATGGCGTGTGCTGTTATCCACCATACAATTACTGCCCCGTAATGTGGACAGTGTGGTTAAGGCTTGTGTGTGGCTACACAACTATGTGTTGATTAATGATCCTGAAGTAGTTGTGTCCTCTGAGTGGGAGTGTGACCTTGTTGCCATTGAACCACGATCCATACGTTCGCCCACCTCCGCCATGGACGTGCGTCATTGTTTTGCTGATTATTTCCTGACACCAGCTGGACAGTTACATCCTCATTCACATCTCGTGTAAGCTTTTATTTTGTTACAAGGTGCAAGATTGGCATAAAGCAGGCCAAGGAACCCCTAGGGTGGAGGGGCCACATGACATTCGGGGAGGTAGGGAGTTAATTGGAGGAGGAAGGAATGGGAATATTTGATTGAGGCATGGGTGCTGATTAAATGAAAGGGGGTTGGTCAGGGGGAGGAAGAGGGGGAGCTTAAGGGAAGATACTGGGGACAAAGAAGGAAGTCCCCTCATTCCACTTCCTGGGGACAGCCTGTGAAGTTTCCACGACCATCTTACCTGCAGTAATGGCGGATTTGGCCTCTCTGGGGGCATTGATCCAGGCAGCAGCTGCGGTGCATGGGGCGCAGGCAGTGCAGGCCTACATTCAGGCTGCCTGCGTTTCCCCATCGGCACCGGCCCCCTCCACTCCACCGCTGCGTGGCCGCCGCTCCAGGCCACCAGAGCGCTACTCCCCGGGGGCTGGAGGTGTGAGGAGGGCCCGTTCGGGAAGCCCCGGTGGGGACCCTCAGCGGCGGGGAGGGCGCCCTTCCACCCCGGGGCCCTCTCCGGCTGCTAGGAGGAATTCGCGGCGCGGTAATGCCGCACCGGAAGTGGTCCGGGACCAGGAGCGGTAACGCAGCGGCGGCTCCCGGGGGAGCACGGATGCGGGAGCGCGCCGAGCAGCTGGCGCCAGCAGAAGGGACCCCCTGCAGGCGGCGGGGGGCGGAACGGCTTCCCGGGCGGGAGGAGCCACGGGCGTCTAGGGGAAGAGCGGCGCAGAGGCCAGGGGCTTCTCCCACTGGAAGGGCACTGGCTGTGGCTAGTGGAGGGCGCATTAGTGGGGAGTCCCTGGCGCGCACGGCTGGACGGATCCGGCCAGGTCCTGTAACGGTGCCCCTTGGATCCCATAGGGGGCATACCCAGCGAGCATCCATGGATGCAGGGCCCCAGGGGGCTGTAGCGGATCTCCCCTGTGTAGCAGGGGGGGGGTCCCGGCGGCGAGAGGATCCGGAGCAGCCCGCCTGCAGTCGGCAGGACGGGCTTAGGGAGAGGGGCCCCTGTGGTCAGAAGAGACCTCGGGGGGAGGTGGCGGGTGAGACGGTTTGGAGATCGCAGGAGCGGTCTCTGAGGAAGAAGCAGTGCTCGGCTGGGGGTGCTCCTGCAGCCGCGGAGGCCAGGGGGAGTTGCGGCAGCGGCAGGCACACTCCCGACGGAGTACCCCTGGAGGGCTTGGAGGACGAGATCAGCGCAGAAGAAGGACAAGTATCGGAGGAATCGTCTGGGGAGGATCGGACGGAGGAGGACTGCGTTGCGGCTGCCCCTCGGCAGCCTGGTGAGAACACTAATTGTAATATTGTGCATATGTCGGGATCGGGCGGTGATGTGGGTGTAGGGCCGATTCCAGTGGGGGGGGTAGCGTCTGGGGTTACCGGGGGAGGTGATGTAATGGGACAGTTGCTCGGTTTGTTGCGGAGCCTGGTGGATCAGGGAGGCTTGAATTCCGTTGCGGGGTCTCCGGTGGGAGCTTGGGTCGGTCCGACTGGGGTCGGGCCCATTGTGGGAGGCGAGGCTGCGGTGCAGCAGAGTGTTGAGGGACAGACTTCAACGGGACCGGCTACGGCAGTTGAGGTGGAAAAAGAAAAGGAGGAGGAGGTGGTCAGGCTGGATGATAGGGCAAAGAGCGAGGTGTATGTTTGCTTTGAGAGCCCCTTGGGGGCGCATTTGAAGAAGGAAGTTAGGGAAAAGATTTGGAAAGGGGAGTACGTGGAAATATTTTCGCTGCTTCCGTTGGAGAAGTTTAACTTGGATGAGGTTCGTCCTAGTGATTCCAAAAAGGAAAAAGAGGACGATGAGAAGCGTCGGTATCGTCTTATCCCGAGGACGTTTATGAATTGGCTGCAGGCCTTTGCGATACTGGCGAGCGTTGTAGGGGAGAAAGAGATGGGGAGCGCCGCTGCTTTGTTTGCATATATGGATTCAATAGGAGAGGCTTATAGGGTATATGGTGGTTTGTCATGTCTTCGATATGATGAGCAGTTCAGGCAGTGTAAGGCTTTACGGTCGGACATGCGTTGGGACCACAAGGATATTGCCTTATGGCTACGTTTGATGACGGCGCCGGCACAGCCCTTTCGGGGTGGGGCCGGGGGATCAGGTTCGGGATCGGGTGCGGGTCCGGGTACCTCGGCTGGGTTCAAGAAAGGTAGTTGTTGGCAATTTAATGAGGGGCAATGTAAGTTTGGTTCCGCCTGCCGATTTAAACACGAATGTTCGGGATGTGGAGGAGGGCACAGCTTTGCCCGTTGTTTTAAGAAAGGAAAAGGAAAGGGAGGAGACGGTGCTGACAAAAGGGAGGACACCGGTGAGGGTAGAGGCAATGGAACCGTTCTTAAGTAGGTATTCGGATGTTGAGGCTGCCGTGTTATTGCGTTCAGGTTTTTTGTTCGGTTTTGTTATTCCGTCTGAGGCAGTAGGGGGGGGCTTGTTTCGCCCGGGGAATTTACGTTCGGCTAAGGAGCATCCGGAGGTTGTGGACGAGAAGTTGAGGAAGGAAGTTGAGTTCGGAAGGATGGCAGGCCCCCTCTTGGCCCCCCCTTGTCCGAATTTACGGGTATCTGGGCTGGGAGTTGTGCCAAAAAAAGAGCTGAATAAGTTTCGGTTGATACACCATTTGTCATACCCAGCTGGGTCTTCGGTGAATGATGGTATAGCGCCAGAGTTGGCAGCGGTTTGTTATGTCTCTTTTGATAAGGCGGTGGAGTTGGTAAAACGAGCGGGACCGGGGGCGCTGATGGCAAAGTCGGATGTGGAAGCGGCATTCCGTTTGTTGCCGATGCATCCTGAGAGTCAGCATTTGTTGGGTTGTATGTGGAGGGAGCGTTTTTATGTAGATCGTTGTTTGCCAATGGGGTGTTCAATTTCTTGTTCATACTTTGAAGCTTTTAGTTCTTTTGTTGAATGGGTTGTAAGGGATGTGTCGGGTATGGAGTCAATCATTCATTATTTGGATGATTTTTTCTGTGTGGGGCCGGCGGGTTCCCCGATTTGTGCAGGTTTGTTGTTTGCTTTGACTGAGGTTGCCAGTCATTTTGGGATACCTTTGTCTCCGAAAAAAACGGAAGGACCGGCCACGGTCATGCGTTTTTTTGGGGATCGAGATTGATTCACTGGCTAGGGAGTGTCGGCTTCCCGCTGACAAGATTGTGGATTTGAGGCGGTCTGTTGCTGAGGTGATTAAAGCGAAAAAGGTTCAGCTTAAGGTGGTTCAGTCTTTGTTGGGCAAACTTAATTTTGCTTGCCGGATTATGCCAATGGGCAGGGTGTTTGCCAGGCGGTTGGCTTTGGCTATGTCGGGCAAGACGTGTCCGGTGCATTTTGTTCGGATCACCAGAGACATTAAAGATGATTTGAGAGTGTGGGATATATTCTTGCAGGAATATAATGGGCGCACGGTTTGGCTCGAGGAAGTGGTGCCCAACAGGGTGTTGCAGTTGTTTACAGATGCGTCGGGTTCAATAGGTTTTGGAGCATTTTTTATGAGTCACTGGTGCGCGGGTGGTTGGCCAGAGTCCTGGAGGGATCGAGGCCTGGTGAGGAACCTTGCGTTGTTGGAAATTTTCCCCATCGTGGTGGCAGTGGAATTGTGGGGTCAGGACTTTGCGGACAGGAAGGTTTGTTTTCATTGCGATAACATCGCTGTGGTATATGCGATTAACGCCTTGTCTGCTAAGTCTTTGCCGGTGGTGGCCTATCTTCGGCATCTGGTGCTCAGATGTCTGCAATGGAACATTAAAATTGTGGCTAAACATGTACCGGGAGTTACTAATTCAGTGGCTGATGCACTTTCTCGGTTTCAGTTCCACAGGTTTCGGGAGTTGGTGCCTTGGGCGGACGAGATCGGTCAGCCTTGTCTGGCTGGTTTATGGAACCTGGTAACTTGATTGTGGGCACCTTGATTCGGAGTTCGGTGTCGGAGGCTACTTGGTGCCGATATGGGAAAGTATGGCAGGAGTGGGAGAAATTTGAGCAGGATCAGGGCATGAGTGGCGGTATGGATGATGTGCAAAAGGTATTGACATTCATAGGGAATGATTTTGTGTCTGGAAGGTCCGCTTCGGCAGGAGCACAGAGGGTGGCAGCGATTGCATTTTGGTTTCGGCTGTTGGGCAGGCAGGATGCGACTAAAGATTTCAAAGTGCGACAGGCTTTGAAAGGTTTCCGGAAAGGTGTGCGGACGAGGGATGTTCGACGCCCGGTGTCGGTGACTTTATTGGAAAGGATGGTGGCAAGTTTGGAGGGGGTTTGCAGGTCCAACTACGAAATGATTTTGTTCTCCACAGCTTTTATGTTGGCCTTCTTTGGAGCATTTAGGCTAGGGGAGTTAGTGAGCCCAACTCGGTGCAAGGCGGGCGGCTTGGCTTTGAATGACGTGGTAATTGTGGAGGACAGGGTGGTATGCTGGCTGCGGTATTCAAAAACTGACCAACTGGGCAGAGGGAGGTTGGTGGTGTTGTATGCCTTGGCTGAGAGCCAACTGTGTCTGGTGGGGATGGTACGACGTTTTTTTCTCAGAGGGGTGGTGGTCCGGGACCGCTACTTCGGCATATAGATGGTTTGTTTTTGTCCAAATTTCAGTTTCGGGCAGTTTTCCGGGAGTGCTTGCTGCAAGTGGGTGAGCGCCCGGAGGAGTTTGGCACGCATTCATTTCGCATCGGGGCGGTCACGGAGGCGTCTCGTTGGGGGTTAGGGATGATGTAGTGCGGCGCATCGGGCGCTGGGAATCGAATCGTTTTCGTTTGTATGTACGTCCTCACTTGCTTTCTAGGTAGTGGCTGGAGGGGATTACCCAGGCTACTGAAAAAGCGGGTGGGCATTGCGGTATGGGTTTTCGTTAGTAAATGGTTAGGATGACACGCTGGTTTTGGTCAATTGTTAACTTTTCTTTTGTTTGTGCAGGCCGCTGCTTGATCTGGATACTCGGCCATTCGTACGTGTATTGGGGGGCTCGTCGAGCGGATGTTCGTCCGGATGGTCGGCAGTTGGGACTCGACAGAGGTGCAGCGTCGGTCAAGTGGTTGGGATTGAGGGGTATGCAATGGGGCAGGGTGCTGCCGGAAGTGGATTATTTTTGTAGTGTGAGTAGACCCCCG
Source organism: Allobates femoralis (assembly GCA_033576535.1). Taxonomy (NCBI): domain Eukaryota; kingdom Metazoa; phylum Chordata; class Amphibia; order Anura; family Aromobatidae; genus Allobates; species Allobates femoralis. The sequence continues at coordinate 41,787 of JARQOC010000055.1, read as the reverse complement.
GATGTCTTGGTTCTGCATGTTGGGGGAAATGATGTGGGGGTGCGTGCGTCTCGGGAGTTAATACGGGACATTAAGTGTGATTTGTTGCGACTGTGGTGTTCCCCCCCGGTGTAATTGTGGTATGGTCGGATATGGTGCCAAGGGGACGATGGAGGTTTGGGAGGTCGGTGGATAAAATTAATAAAGCAAGGGTGAAAGTGAATAAGGTGGTGGGGGCATTTGTGGCACGGAATGGGGGGATTGTGGTACGGCACAGAGAATTGGAGTCAAGGTCGAGAGAATATCTGAAGTCTGATTTGGTGCACTTGACGGAGATTGGCTTGGATATGTGGATGTTGGATTTGAGAGAGGGTGTGGAGCAAGCGTTTGGTGTGTGGCGGGTCCAGGCCAAGTAAGAGGTCACTTGCCCTGTCCTGTGGCGGGGGTAGGTCTGGTCCAGAGGCAGGGGATTTACATTTGGAAGGGGGAGATGAGCCACTTCAAAGGTTGAGGGGCTCAGGTTAAAGGTACCTTGCAGGCACGGGGTTCTGCAAGGGTGGGGTATTGGTTCTAGGTGACCAATACCTCGTCCCTGGGGCCGGTGATATTGCGGCCAGGGGCAAAAGTTTTAGAGGCTTATGGACCGGGCCTATCCATGGGTAAAACGATGGGAGGGCCTATTGTTTAAGTTGGGACGCCCGTTGGACGGTGTACCCGGTTATATTATGTTAGTATGTAAACAATAGGCAATAAAGGCTGCTGTGGCCAATTTGTTAAACCAAGTCACTGCAGTATGTGTGTTATTTTAAGTCTATAACGGTTGGGGATAGTAAGTAACCAGCCAATTTACGACCGGAGATCCTCCCTCGATTGTCATGTAGAATTTAAACACAGATGTGTGTTTTATTTGTTTGCCTTTATAAATTGTTCCCCACTAAACACATTGCCTGTCTTTGTATTTGATTAGATATGTGTCTTTTTGACTAGAATGGTGGTTAAAAAACATTGTGCTCTTTGGTTTGGGAAATGGTCACCAATGCATGACGTATGTTGTGTCAGTGTGCCCGATGAACCCCCATAGGTCTAATAATTTTGCACCTGGGCCATGGCAATTGTGGGTGTTCTGTCACACTACCTGCTGGTGGTAGTTGCTAAGTTAAAATACAAAGCAGAGTTATTGGCAACCAAACACACCACAATCACCAAGGGACACACGCCAAGATGGCTGATAAATAATGGCCTTCATTGTTTTGCAAAGCCACCTTTATATGTGTTGCATCCCCAGAAAGTCTATTTGTGCAACCAAGTGCTTGACAAACAAACCAAGCTGGGGCTGGGCCCAACAGAACGCTACACCATGACATTATCATCATCCTTCTCTGTAAACACACAACCAAACATGACACTTTTTTTTTTTTTTTGGCAAAATTAACAAAGCCAAATACCAGAAAAAATTCAAAATATGTTAAAAATTCAAAGAAAAAAACAAACCATCATTGGTCCTCCACAGCCTCTTCCGACAGGACCATTGTGAGCTCCAATGGTATTTTCACAACATATTTGGAGACCAGTTGGGACATCTCAATCTTAAAGGCTGCCCTGTCAGCGACATTGAGGCTGCGCAGGTCCGACACAAAGGATAACAAAAATTGCCACCACTCACACTCATCAACTGGAGCAGACGGGCCAGCCTGGGGCCGAGACATTTCTATCTGTTGTGTTGCAATTTGTTGGGTGCGGGTCACATTCTTTGCATCCAGAATGAGTTCGTCGTGCTCCACTATCTGGGCGTAGGTTCGCCGCCTTGCCTGCGGGCATGTAATTGGGTTAGATTGGGATGGGATGTGCACATTGCCAGTTTCAGGTTGGGTAGGTCCGGATGCAGGCTGTGTTCCTGGCCAGGGTCCTCATTGTGGTGGAACACCTCCTCCCCATTGCTGTTATTGTCGGCCATGTGTGTAGGTGGTGCACTGCAGTGGGTCCGTGGATTTTAAAAAGAAAAGCATTAAGCCAAACTGCCAAGCACATTCATCAGGAACACATGACCATTACCCCAAACACGTATATTCGCTCCTGGGCAACACGCTCAAGGAAGCCCAACATTGGGGTATATTTGTACGTATGTGTGCCGCTGCCCCACTGCGATACATGGCCATATGCCGGTGTTCCTTCATGTAGGTATCCTTAATGGATCACCACCGTATCTTGATCTTTTCACCTACATACCAACACAATAGCAACAAATCACATTACATTGGCGGACACTCATACAACACTGTATTGTTAACACATGTCCAGTAACATGTGTGTCATGTCCAATGTGTTTGGAACACCTACCTAGCTGCTCCTGAGGTTCAAATCATGGTAATCTGACCGTAAAAGTGGAAAGATGTGGGCCCAAGCCTGTCGGCGCTTTATCATATCATCGTGTTGGGGATGAGATGGGTCCCACACGGCTTCGTGATGTTGCATCAAATTAATCAAGGCATCATTGTCAATTCTTGTTCTTATGGTTTTGGCCTCGGCCACAGTCTTGCGACTGCTTGCAGTCACTTACATGAGAGGAACATCAACACAATCACCACACATGTAATACACACTCATGACATGTGTGTTTTATGGCCTGAGTGTATTAAACAAACAATATAGCGACAGGGGAGCAATCCTCAAAACCGCCACTTTGCCCACATGTAGTGGTCAGGACACACCTGCTGGTTAGATGGTGATGATGTGTCACATCAATGTACCCACCTTAGGAGCAGAAGACACAGTGGTCCTCACACTCGTTGGTCGGCCTCGAGGGGGGGTTGATGGGACTACAGTCTGCAGAGAGATACGACATGTTTGTGGCATGTGTGTCCAGCGTTATGGGTACATCACACATAATCATATCTGTACACACACTGTTGCCGGATGTGTTTAGCCCAGGGGTGAGAAATACCAGGGCTCGAGCGCCGCACACGGTGCCGGATTGGAGGATTCCCTTCGTTTGCCAGTTGCTCATTTGATCACCAAATGTCAAATGCAATAGAAAGGGTGAAAAGCTGGACTGTGTGCGGCAGGTGAGGCCTGTAGTTTTTGCCCCCTGGTTTAGCCATTATTTGGGAATAAACAAACTTTGAAAATGTGTAGCGTTAACAATTCCGAACTAAGTGGCCGTGGTTTGTGTCAAAACACACATCCGATAACCGTATTAGCACAGAAATGTGTGTGATGTGTACATGTTTCCAAAAACGCACAACATGACACACGAGTCACCATGGAGCTGCCCACCTTATGATGTCCGTCTTTGGAGTTTTTTTTTTAGCCTTGGATTTTTTAGCCGCCTTTTTGGCCCTTCCATCAGACTTGGTGCGCTAAAATAAGATAAAGGGACAAAATGTATGTTAACATATATTAATACACAGTATAAAAGGTTAACAGCATATTTTAAAATTGAAAATCACGTTATGTGGCCACTGAGGGAATGCAAGACTCCACAAAGAAGGGCTGGAATTATACAATGCGGCGTTCACAAAACCACAGCCAACACATGTAACCATGTGACCAGGGACAGATATGAGCCAGGACCGGTGACGTTAACAACACATGTAACCATGTGACCAGGGACAGATATGAGCCAGGACCTGTGACATTAACAACACATGTAACCATGTGACCAGGGGCAGATATGAGCCAGGACCTGTGACGTTAACAACACATGTAACCATGTGACCAGGGACAGATATGAGCCAGGACCTGTGACGTTAACAACACATGTAACCATGTGACCAGGGACAGATATGAGCCAGGACCTGTGACGTTAACAACACATGTAACCATGTGACCAGGGGCAGGTATGAGCCAGGACCTGTGACGTTAACAACACATGTAACCATGTGACCAGGGACAGATATGAGCCAGGACCTGTGACGTTAACAACACATGTAACCATGTGACCAGGGACAGATATGAGCCAGGACCTGTGACGTTAACAACACATGTAACCATGTGACCAGGGACAGATATGAGCCAGGACCTGTGACGATAACAACACATGTAACCATGTGACCAGGGACAGATATGAGCCAGGACCTGTGACGTTAACAACACATGTAACCATGTGACCAGGGGCAGGTATGAGCCAGGACCTGTGACGTTAACAACACATGTAACCATGTGACCAGGGACAGATATGAGCCAGGACCTGTGACGTTAACACATGTAACCATGTGACCAGGGACAGATATGAGCCAGGACCTGTGACGTTAACAACACATGTAACCATGTGACCAGGACATATATATGTGTGTTAGCAACTCACAGCAGAGGAAGATGATAAGATTGCGCCCTCCAGGGTCAACATCTCCAGGGATTTGGAGTCTGATGACATCTAGACAACATACAATATGTGTAAACATTCTGTGAACATGTTTGCCATAGCACACAATCCCACAACACATAGAGGCATGTTTTTCTAACCTGTGTTCATACCTTGGAGGATGCTGGTGGAAACCTGTACCGACCACACGGGAGGGGGGGATGGTCTGGCATCCTCATGCCCTTCCCCCTATTTATGGCCTGGATTGCTCAGATGTGCCTGATTTGCATTTTCCTCACTGAAAATAACGCATGCGTCTTTGCATGTGTCTGTTGGACACATGCGTTTCCCAGAGGGCCCCATGTTATGGAAACGTATGTGTTTTTGAAAAAGCACCCAAAAACGCAGCATGTAGTATTTTTAGGTGCGGAAACAAAAACGCATGGTACTGTCACACATGCGTTTTTGCTATTAAGGCATGCATATTTGCTATTAGGGCATGCGCTTTTTGCATGGGGGCCTATGGGTGCGTTTTTACATGCGTTTTTGAAAACACAGGTCTCCAAAAAAGCTAGAAAAAAACGCAAGTGTGACCCCAGCCTTAGATGGATTCAGATGAACAAAGTCATTACGGGTCTCTGTGCCCGGAGCTTCTCTACTCCGTATAATGAGACTCACGGATCTTATTCATATAAAGAGTCTGAGTAACATAGAAACAGCCTGAATATGGCGACCTTGTGTGATCTATATGTCCTTGTATAAAGAGCTATGGAGATAGCGCTATTCTTCTGTATAACATATGTGACGTTGCTGTGGCCCTAATATTTCTGTACAGGGGTCTCTGTATAGAGAATCGGACACCAACATTCCGGACTGGAGGAAGGGAGAAGAGACTGGAGACATTTCTTGTATCTTCCTCTCCTGCTCTGCCCCGATCACATACACCGGCCATCACAATCACACAACACACAATGTCTTTACTGTTGAGGTCATTGTGTCGTCCTATTTTAAACATTTCATAATCTGAATATAGTCTAAAGTGCAGAATAAAAATGTAAATGAGATAAATGAAAAAGACAATGATCAACATTAGAGACACTCAGATACCTGCAAGTTATTGGTGTTAATCCGGCACCTGGTGCTAATTTACTTATCTGAGAAACTATTTAAGGCTGAAGGCACACTGTCCGATTTCCTCTCGCGAGTGTAATGTGAGGGAGACTGGCATTGCACTCGGACCAGTATCTTTAAATGATAAAGGTCCCATTAGCTCCTCGCATTACACTCGCGTTGCGAGGGAAATGCAGCTTTAATCGCAGCATGCTGCAATTGAACGCGATTTCCCTGTGCGAGGGGACAATGCAAGTCTATGGGTGCGAGAAAATCTCGCACCCATACAGCACACAGTGCGATAGTTGCACGCGTGCGCTGTAAAGATTGCTTCAAACTCTGTGGCTGTCAAAGCTGCGGAGTTTGAATTTGCCGCTCTGCCGGTACAATAACCAATCACCTTGTACCGCTGTGACAGCAGTGGTGCAGGGCGATTAGTAAAAACACAGCAGATGTCAAAATTTAAAAAAATCGCAGGGTTTTGCTGGTTATTAACCCAATCTGCAGCCTCTGTGCTGCATGTCAGATGCGGAGCTAATAAGCCGGTGTCTGCAGGGTTAACATGCAGTTTGTGTGGTGCCAGCATGCGTCCAGCGAGGGTCCACACTCCCTGGACACATGCTGTCATCACACCCTGTAATACATGGTTAAAATCCAAGCCGGCAATTGTCGGGTGCTATAAATTCTCTATAAAAGCCTGAAGTCAGGAGCTGTCCGAGGTACTGTACGTAAATTGCGTACAGTACCAGCCGCTGTGCTAATGAGAGTCAGGAGCTGTCCCTGCTGGAGCGGTGCTGAAATCTCAGCAGGGGACAGCTCCTGACTCTCATTAGCACAGCGGCTGGTTCTGTACGCAATTTACGTACAGTACCTCGGACAGCTCCTGACTTCAGGACTCTGTCAAGCATGTACTGTACGCAGATTGTGAACAGTACTGCCGCCGGCTTTTATAGAGAATTTATAACACCCGACAATTGCCCTCTTGGATTTTAACCATGTATTAACCCCTGCACAGCTAGGGTGTGATGACAGCATGTGTCCAGGGAGTGTGGACCCTCCCTGGACACATGCTGGCACCACACAAACTGCATGTTAACCCTGCAGACACCGGCTTATTAGCCGCATCTGCAGCCGCTGTGCTGACATGCAGCACAGAGGCTTCAGATGGGGTTAATAACCAGCAAAACCTCACGATTTTTAAAATTTTGACATCTCCTGTGTTTTTACTAATCACCTTGCACCGCTGCCGTCACAGCACTGCACAGTGATTGGTTACTGTACCGGCAAAGCATCAAATTCAAAGTCTGCAGCTTGGACAGCAGCGAAGTTTGAATTCACCGGGAAATGCTGTCTGCGGACCTGAAGTTTGCTTCAGGACTGTGGACAGCATCACACTCACACACAGCACACACGCACTCATGCAGCACATTCACATGCACACAGCCATGCACAGTCACCCCCACGCACCACACTCACCACAAACACCCATTACACTCGCATCACGGTCATGCATCAAACACGCTCCATGTTTGATGCATGACAATGTGCCTTCAGCCTAACTGGCAACTAAACTTTCCAGTTTGCACCCACTTTTCCATCCAAAGAGCCTGAAACCCTCCAGCACAGATTATCCAGATGAAGCCAAAGGGGTCCACAGTTCATTTTAGTGATGACAGCAAGTTTCATTTATTTGAGTCTGATGGGAAACATTATGTTCATAGACAAACTGGGGTAAGATTGAAACCAATGTAGATCACATTCTGTCTGAGAGATCAAGTGATCACACATTGTTGTGTAATTGTGATCCCCAGTATAGATCAGTGCGGGGCAGGAGGACAGAGAGACGTTTTCTCAGTGATCGGGAAGGACACTGTCTCAGTATTCTCCTCCATCACAGGACGCTGCATCCGGACTAGAAGAGGCTCTCACTTATTAACAGGATTTTTATTATTAAAAGTGTCTTATAGTCCAGAAAATACGGTATGTCCTAAAATAATTTCCCTCTCTCATTTAATTATACGACTCTCATGTTTTTTGTACAATTTGTCCACACAATATATAATTTCTCCTAGTGCGAGTTATTTTTGATGATAACAAAACATGAATTTCCAGAAATTGTTTTATCACATTTTAGTCATGATAATGGCTACTGCCTGTGTGAGTTCTCTGGTGCCTGACAAGATGTGATTTATCTGCAAAACATTTCCCACATTGTGAACATGAAAAAGGCTTCTCCCCTGTGTGAGCTCTCTGATGTCTAACAAGATCTGATTTATGAGCTAAACATTTCCCACATTCTGAACATGAAAAAGGCTTCTCTCCTGTGTGAGCTCTCTGATGTATAACAAGATGTGATTTACATGTAAAACATTTCTCACATTCTGAGCATGAAAAAGGCTTCTCCCCTGTGTGAATTCTCTGATGTTTAACAAAATGTGATATATCTGCAAAACATTTCCCACATTCTGAACATGAAAAAGGCTTCTCCCCTGTGTGACCTCTCTGATGTCTAACAAGATCTGATTTACACGTAAAACATTTCTCACATTCTGAGCATGAAAAAGGCTTCTCCCCTGTGTGAGTTCTCTTATGTTTAACAAAAGATGATTTATCTGCAAAACATTTCCCACATTCTGAACATAAAAAAGGCTTCTCCCCTGTGTGAGTTCTCTGATGTCTAACAAGATCTGATTTACGTGTAAAACATTTCCCACATTCTGAGCATGAAAAAGGCTTCTCCCCTGTGTGAGTTTTCTGATGTGTAATAAGATGTGATTTATGTGAAAAACATTTCCCACATTCTGAACATGAAAGAGGCTTCTCCCCTGTGTGATATCTGTGATGTGTAATAAGATGTGATTTATGTGTAAAACATTTCCCACATTCTGAACATGAATGTGGCTTCTTTCCAGTATGAATTCTCTCATGACTAACAAGATCTGATTTCTGGTTAAAACATTTCCCACACTTGGAACAAGAAAAACTCTTTTTCTCTGTGTGAACTTTTTGATGTTTAACAAAAGATGTTTCGAGGATAAAACTATTTCCATATTCTGAAGGTGAAAGTGGCTTCTTTGCTGTAAGAGCAGTTTGTTTTCTGCTGCCTCTTTTGTGACTTTTATTTTTCTTAGTAGTCTGTGATGATTCAGAAGATTGGACCTGTTTAATAGGATCAGATGATAGATCTTTGCTGTGAAGGGATGATGGGATATCTGGAGTAATGGCATTCACATCAATTGTATCCTGTGTGGTTTCTAGTTGATCTGATTTATAAATTGAAGATGTCAGTTGTCCTTCTGATCTCCTGGTACAGTCATCTGACAAGAATAAATAAAATTATTATTTTTCAATAAAATATACCTGAAATAAATATTTTTGAAAATGTATACTTAAAATGTATGTCTTCTACATGTTTTCAACCTACAATGCCGGTTAGAAGACCATAACCTCAGCCTAGGAATTTAGGTTCTGGCTACCAGGGTAACATTGTGTCATCATACTCTGCATGACCTCAGTCTAGTAGCTTCGGGTCTGACTAGAGGAGCACCAAAACTGGATGATATTCTGCAGGAGTTCAGCCTAGGATTCTAGGATTCGGCTGGAAGAAACCCAGGTTGAGACAATTCAGTCCCTGGCTACAGGTCAGGTGCTCAGTCAGCTTCCTAAACTTGCCGCTATTCCTTTCTCGGTGGGTGCCCGCCAGAAGCAGGGTACTGCGGGATTGGTGTAGTTTGCGGTGGAAACCCCAAATATTCTAATCCCTGGTGAACCAGCGGAGGGGTGAGATTCTGTTGCCTGTTACATTGAGTGTTTTGCTTGGTATGTATTATGTTTTTTACTGTTGGGGATCCAATAAAGTCTTACCATTGTGTGGTTACCTGTATTGTCTGAGTAGTGTTCCACCCACAGTTAAGGAGTTCAGGCGATCATTTGGGATGAGCCCTGGTTCATGCAGTCTTTATAAAGGTGGTCGGGCCAGCGGACAAAAGTAGCCACAGACCCTGGTGTCTCCACAGTTGTCATGGAGGAGGTAAGAGGATTCCAGTGTCTCCTGTGAAGCTCTAGTGAACTGCATGCCCAAGAGAGTTAAGGCCGTGCTTGAAAATAATGGTGGACATACTAAATATTGACACTATGGGCACAATTTTGCCATTTAGACTTAGAGGTGACTTATTCAGTCTTGTTGCCAGTGGTTTATACAATAATGCCTGTGTGACTTGCTGTCACGCATGGACTAAGGGGGATGTCCAGCTACCTTGCGTGATAGTGAACGCAGACCAACGATGTCCAGTGCACAACACAAAACAACAGACAGTTAGACACCGGGGGGACAAATACAGCAGAGGGTCCTGCTCATAGGGAATGGGCAGAAGGTGATCTCTTGCACTCACCTGCGGCTGTGCTCTGATCTCCCTATCATCCCTATACAAGTTCTTTCAACTCTTCGCCGAGCAGGAACCTAGGTTCTCGCTGGCCCTGATGTTAACCCTCAATAGGGAACAACCGGCGGGAGCACTTATCCCAACCACTGCAATAAACAAGACAAGAGGGAAGGCAAGACAGACAGGGAACAAAAGTACTTAAGGCCTGCTGCCACGCTCCTTCCCAGCAGATGGCTAAGCAATAGACAACTCTCCAGAGAGCTTCCTTCTCCTCAGGAAGCTTGGGCAAGAATGGGGTCAATCACCAGCAAAGCATGCTGGAACCATGTGATCATATAAAGGTGATGGGAGTATTCACAAAGTATCCACACCTGGTAAGAAAACTAAGGAGGCTGCAAGCAGCAGAAAACTGACATTAACTCCTGAACTGCCAAAGGAAAGAAAACATGTTAAAATGGAGTCTCAATACAAAGATGAGACAGAGGTCCAAAACCAGTCACAAGTCTCCCAGGTAAGAGACCATCATGACAGCTTTGAGGTTTAGTAGGGAGTGGTGCTTTCTAATTGTCATATTAAACATGTTTCTTTCCTTTAGTAGTGGAGGAGTAAATGTCAGTCTCTGCTGCTAGCAAGCTAGCTAGTTCTTGTTCAGGTGTGGATACTTTGCGATTACTCCCATCCCCTTTATATGGTCACATGATTCCAGCATACTTTGCTGATGATTAAACATTTCTAGCCAAACTTCCTATGGTGAAGGTTTTCTGGAGAGCTGATACTGCTAAGCTATTTGCTGCAAAGGGCAGAGGCAGCAGGCGTGAAGTTGCTGTGGTGTTTCCCTGTCTATCTTCCCTTACCTCTCCTTTATTGCAGTGGTTGGGACTAGTGCTCTCACTGGCCATTTCCTTTTGAGGGCTAACATCAGGGTCAGCGAGAGCCTAGGGATCTTTGGCGATAAGTTGAAAGAACTTGTGTAGGTACGGTAGGGAGATCAGGGCACAGCCGTAGGTGTGTGCAGGAAGTCATCTCTACCCCGTTCCCAGTGAGCAGGGCCCTCTGCTGTATCTGTCTTACCCGGTGTCTCCCCGTCGGTTTAGTGTTGTGCGCTGGACATCATTGGTCCGTGCGTCATTGTCACACACAGTAGCTGGATATCTCCCTTAGTCCAAATGTGACATAATCACCAGCCTATTTTTTTCTTGGCTCCATTATGGGTCCTGTGGCAGTGTTCACCCAGTTTAAGCAGGCTCTTTCACAGGAGGTGATGGATCTGAGGGAACAGGTAGTGCAGCAGCTGTGATATCTCGCGGGTCTGCTGTTCTCTGCCCAGGCTCAGATCCAGCCGGAACCTAAGATTTCCCTCCTTTATAGGTTTTTTGGGGGTGTGTTAAGTTTCGGGCGTTCCAGGAGGCCTGCAAGTTATACTTCAGGCTCTGCCCACGTTCATCAGGGAGTGAAGAATAAACAGTGGGGATTGTTGTCTCCCTGTTGCGGGGAGATTCACAGTTCTAGGTTTTCTCTCTACCAATTGACTCTCCATCTATGCGGTGGTAGAGAAGTTTTTTGCGGCTTTGGCCCATGTCTATGGAGACCTTGATGGCGTTGCTCTGGCAGAGTCGAATCTTCATAGACTCGGCAGGAGAGGCGGCCGGCTGAGGAGTACTGTTCAGAGATCCAGAGGTGGCCGCGGGCACCCAATGGAATGACCCGGCTCTAAGGAGTCAGTCCTGTCATGGATTGTCTAGTGGCTCCAGGACTCCATGGCTCAGTACTCTACTCCAGTGTCACTGGAGGCCACCATGTCTCTTGCCATTGTGGCGCCCCATTGGTCACTCCCACACACCCACCTAGGCAGATGATGAGGCCCATAGCCTAGGAGGAGGGAGTTAGGGGAGGAGGGAGGTAGAAAAACAGTGAGTTTTAGTTTGCACTGAGGAAAGAAGGAGCGCGGGAGCCCTGTGTGAGAAGGGAACTCCGAGAGAGGGGGCCTGGAGAGAGAAACAGGCAGCCCAGACTGAAGGAGAGGACCCCCCGAGCGTCCATACTCTGGGAGGGAACCCTGGTCCATTTACCGGAGCGCCGGTTCCGAAGATGCGGCACAGGGAGTTCAGCCCCTGAGCCATAACACCAGAGGTCGTGGGTCTGTCTACCGGCCCAGACGCCCTGTCAGAAAGGAAGCAGTCACACCAGGATAACCCACCGGAGTGAGATCCAGTGCAGGAGAGAGAAGAGAGCAGGAAGCTGGGATACTCAGGAAGCACCACAATCGGGCCTGGTACTAAGCGGGGTGTTCCCAGACAGGCAGTAGCAGCGGGACACAGGTTAGAAACAAGGAAGGCATACCACGGGAGACTCCAAGGGATCCTGCAGCCCACTGTGACTACCCGGCCGGCTACCTTACTTAACAACGGTTGTCTTCTGTGAACTGTAGTACCATCAGCATTGTTCCAGTAAAGTACCAGGGTAGAGTGACAGAGTCTCCGTGTGCTTATTCACTGCTGCACTGCATCTGGCTTATCTCCATCATCAGCACTTCATCACTACAGGTGCATCCCTGCCCCGGAGGGCCAGCTCTACCTGCAGGAAGCTGTACCATCTCGGCTGCTGTAACATCGCATTCCGGAGGTCTGAAGCTGCACTGGTGCTAATCACCAGAATCTGTGGGTGGCGTCACAATAAACTTATAAACTTTTATTCCCATTCCAACTACCCCTTTTCAGTTGACCACCAGGGCCACGGGTCTGGGCAAGCCGCCAGTGCATCCCTACCGCAGCAGAGGGCCCAGATACCCGAGTCTCCATACACTGGGCTAGTCAATTTCTGGCGTGTGACGACCAGAATCGCGTGCCCGGTGCTACCAGGTACTGTGTGCCTTTGGACTTTGAACTTTTTGGCTGAAAAGAACTTATCGTCGGTACATGGCACCGAGAACTGGTTCCCGCCATTTTATTGGGAACCCCAAAATGGCGATCTAACCATGTGAAGGACAGTGTGCAGGCCCGGGGGTGTGCCTCAGCCCCTTGCCATGGGAGGGCCTAGCCAGAGGCGCGGAACTGTTTGCTCGCCCCTGTGGCCGCCAATCAACCAAGGGGGCAGGCCAAAGGAAGGACCGAGGGGAACCGCCAAAAGGAGATAAGAGGACAAACCGGAAGAGGAGGACACGAGGAACAGTGTGTAATACCCTAATGCAATGGCGATTCATTGGACAGACCTCATGCGCGAGGTGGAGCAGCAGGCCCACATTGCCCGCGGGGACCTGGACTCGGTCTCCCTCCTGACCAACGAGGAGATGCAGAGTTCTGGAGTGAGGCCTTCCGAGAGCTGCGGGACAACTTGGCGCAGACGATGGAGTGGGTGGTCCGCAGCTGGAGTGCCAACCGGGCTGTAGAGCTGATGTCCCAGGCGGTGGACCGAGAAGCAAGAGAGGCAGCGGCCGTTGCACGAGCTGTGGAGGAGGCCCTGGCAGCGAAACCACCTGTGTAGACCCAGGAGGCAGGGGTCCAAACGGACGACCCCGTGAACCCGCCAGCCAGCCCTACCAACTCCCCGCAAGTCCAGGATGTGACTGGATCCGATCAGAAACCAGACATTATCGTCGAGGCCAAGGAATGGGACGATGACTCGACCGGTTCCGTGGAGAATGATCCCGACGCGGATGACTCTAACTACGGCTCAGGAGCCACTGGAGGCAACACTCCAGGAGGCAGCCTGGTGGAGTGCCTGGAGTACCAACAGGGGGCCCGCAAGGGCTCGCCAACGCCCACGCCGTGCCAGATACCTTGGCAACCAGCCCTTCACCTCCGGCATACTCTCCCCAGTCAGCGCTCCCCAGCTCAGCGAGGAGGACCAGGCGGCCCGACAATGCCACCGGGAGGACTGGTGGCGACGTGAAATGGAGTGCCGCCATTCAAGAATTGAAGCCCGTCTACAACCCCCGTTACCTACAGAACTGAGAAAGAAAGGTACTGTGGTGTCATTCCGCTATGGGGACGGATGGGGGTTTATGCGCCAAACCGGTACAAAAGACGACTTTTTTTGGGACGACGAGATGTAGAGCCCCATCTACACAGTGGTCACCCAGATCGAGATCTGTACCGTGGAGACCAGGTTACCTACAAGCGGCATGCGGGACCCATGGGATAGTTTGCCATCAGAGTAGCCCGCCTTTGAGTCGCTGTTTCCAACAAGAACTTGAACTGTACATAGTTTTCATTTTTTTTTGAAGTGTGCATAATGTGTGCTGACCGCCCTTTTTGTCCTTTTGCCCTTTTTTTTGAGCCTCATAAACTTTCATGAGAACTCTGGCCCTGTTACATAATAATTTTTAACCCCAAGCGGCCCAGCGGTGATAAGACACACTGGACTGTGCAGGACAATAATTACCGCTGGGTCCACGCAGTCACCGGTCCCCGTGAGGCCGAAGAATCCCCTGTTAATAATGTTTTATATATATATTATGCAACATTCTAAGTTTGGTGCCTCCCATCAAGGGATGAAACACAATTGAAAATGTAAATATGTTACCCGTTATTGTTTAATGAAAAAGAAAATTTCACTCTACCTGTACCCCAGTTAACCACACTCGCGGACGAGTGTATTCCACCAAGGGGGAATGTGACGCCCCACTGGTCAGGCGTCACAGTTGGGGTACTGCACCCATAAATGAGTGCGGTTATCCCTGTCACAGTGGAACGTAGGATTTGTAGGAGGATCCCACACACCCACCTAGGCAGATGGTAAGATCCCATACCCTAGGGGGGGAGTTAGGGGAGGAGGGAGGTAGAAATACAGTGAGTTTTAGTTTTTACTGAGGAAAGAAGGAGCGAGGGAGCCCTGTGTGAGAAGGGAACTCTGAGAGAGGGGGCTGGAGAGAGATAACAGGCAGCCTAGACTGAAGGAGGGGACCCCCCGAGCATCCATACTCAGGGAGGGAACCCTGGTCCATTTACCGGAGCACCGGTTCTGAAAACGCGGCACAGGGAGTTCAGCCCCTGAGCAGTAACACCGAAGATCATGGGTCCGTCAACCGGCCCAGACGCCCTGTCAGAAAGGAAACCAGTCACACCAGGATTACCCACCGGCGTCGAGATCCAGTGCAGGAGAGAGAAGAGAGCAGGAAGCTGGGATGCTTAGGAAGCACCACAATCGGCAGATGAAGTCCATGGAGCCTCGGTTAAGAGTCTACAACATGGACACCAGCCAGTTATCCCACCAGGGAAGGACCTAGCCCAGGGTATTAGTAGCCCTTAAGTCACTATCCAGCCCTTGCGAGCTTGAAGATATGGCCAGGGGTTTACCATGGACTAGGTATCCAACCACAGACAGCTGTTTCGGGGTTGTTGCCCCTCATCAGTGTGGCGCAGGATTCTGGCTGGGTGGGAGCAATGCAACAACCCCGAAACAGCTGTCTGTGGTTGGATACCTAGTCCATGGTAAACCCCTGGCCATATCTTCAAGCTCGCAAGGGCTGGATAGTGACTTAAGGGCTACTAATACCCTGGGCTAGGTCCTTCCCTGGTGGGATAACTGGCTGGTGTCCATGTTGTAGACTCTTAACCGAGGCTCCATGGACTTCATCTGCAAATTCAAATTCTAGGGAGCAATGCACCTTGGGTTTCACTGTGTTTGAGTGCTTTAACTGGTGCCCGCAGTGTTATCCTCCACTGGTCTCCACAAGGTCAGTGGTTGCTTTGTGATGTCGAGCACCACAATCGGGCCTGGTACTAAGCGGGTTGTTCCTGTACAGGCAGTAGCAGCAGGACAGGGTTAGAAACTAGGAAAGCATACCACGGGAGACTCCAAGGGATCCTGCAACCCACTGAGACTACCCGACCGGCTATCCTTGCTTAACAATGGTTGTCTTCTGTGAACTGTACTAACATCAGCATTATTCCAGTAAAGTACCCGGGAAGAGTGACAGAGTCTCCGTGTGCTTATTCACTGCTGCACTGCATCTGGCTTATCTCCATCATCAGCACTTCCATCACTACAGGTGCATCCCTGCCCCGGAGGGCCAGCTCTACCTACAGGGGCTGTATCATC
The DNA here is from genome assembly GCA_033576535.1 of Allobates femoralis. Taxonomy (NCBI): domain Eukaryota; kingdom Metazoa; phylum Chordata; class Amphibia; order Anura; family Aromobatidae; genus Allobates; species Allobates femoralis. Next base: position 25,977 of record JARQOC010000055.1, on the reverse strand, counting down.
TCGGCTGCTGTACCATCGCCTTCCGGAGGTCTGAAGTGGCGTTGGTGCTAATCACCAGAATCTGTGGGTGGCATTGCAATAAACGTATAAACTTTTATTCCCGGATGCAGCCCCTTGTTCTCCCCATGGAGGAGGTCTCACAGGTGCAGATGTAGGAACCTATGCTGATAGGGGGGTGTCCCCTCGTGTTAGGTCGCTTGTAGTTCACCATGGGATGGGGGCGTGCTTTTACTGTGGGCTTTAGAGTCACCTCTTTGGGATTTGTTCATCCATACCTAGATAAACATCTCAAAACCCATCCCGCCAGGTTGTGTAGAGCGCGGCGACCTGGGCATGACTGCTTCATCCGTATTTCACTCTTTTACGGCTGCTATCCCTCCAGGACAAAGAAAGGATACCATTCCCACTCTTCAGGATTATGCCAGGCCTCGGTCTCTCCTCCAGGGATCCATAAGAGGAGTTGTCCATACTGGGGCCCCGGCTCCTGGATGTACGGTTCAAAGTCAGTTCTGTCAGAGGTGTACACTCCCAATACACTGCCTGAAGAGCCGCCCTTCCCAGATCATTGTGAGGAATGTAACCTGGCTGTATACATTTCCTCTGTACTTCCCTCTCCTCCAGGTAATGTGAACAAGGTGCAACCGGAGAGAAGGTGCACAATCTCTCCCTCTGCCCAGGTACTTTCTGGACCTACGTGTTTCCCCAGGAGAGGTGGTGGAGGGGGGGTAGTTTCCCTATGGAAGTTCCCCATTCTGAGAGTGGGAGTTGCAGGTTTCGGGTGACGCCTCGGTTGTTCGTCCTTCAAGGGGATGTACACTTTCCAAAAGAAGCATGCTTGGTGATAGACATGCCGGTGAGGACTTGTGTGTGAATGCTGTGTATGGGTGTCCACTGCTGCCATCAACTGGAAGTGAGCTTCTGGGGCTCTGGATTTGTCGATCCACATAGGGTGAAGGACATTGTTAACCTTCAGCCGTCCGGCTGGAGCTACCCCTAGTATTTGGTACCCGTAATGTGTTTCACAGCTCATAGCCCCGGAGATGTGTCCTGTCTCCAGAGCCGACATTTGCTCCATCTTTACCTCGCTGCACAGGTGATATCCTTGAGAGACCGGGGTTACAGAAGGGAACGCTGGTAGGTCGCGGCGTTCTTTCCATAGATGTTATCCTGTCTACTCCATAATTAAGGGTCTGGAGGCCCCTCGTTAAAGGGGATGGGGTACTGTCACGATCGTCTCTCTTACCTGGAGACTTGTGACTGGTTTGGGACATTTTTCTCTTTTCTGTATTGGGACTTTGTATTAAACTTGTTTCTTTCCTTTAGCAGTTGAGGAGTTAATGTCAGTCTCTGCTGCTAGCAAGCTAGCTAGTTCTTGTCCAGGTGTGGCTATTCTGTGATCACTCCCATCCCCTTTATATGGTCACATGGTTCCAGCATGCTTTGCTGGTGATTGAACATTCCTAGTCAAACTTCCAATGGTGAAGGAGGTTTTCTGGAGAACCGACTACTGCTAAGCCATCTGCTGCAAAGGAGCGAGGAAGCAGGTGTAAAGGTGCTGTGTTGTTTTCCTGTTTGTCTCCCCTTTCCTCCTGTTTTCTTTATTGCAGTAGTTGGGACTATCAGTCTCACCGGCCTTTCCCTATTAAGGGCTAATATCAGGGCCAGTGAGGGCCTAGGTATCTTGTTCGGCGACAAGTTGAAAGAACTCATAAAGGGATGGTAGAGAGATCAGGGCACGGCCACAGGTGAGTGCAGGAGGTCACCTCTCCCCCGTTCTCTATGAGCAGGGCCCTCCGCTATCTCCCAGTTCAATATTTTGTGTTGTGAGCTGGACATCATTGGTCCATACGTCTTTGTCAGGCACACTAGCTGGAGGTCCATTGTCTGTTTTAACCACTCTTGGGATGCCATATGCAGAGAATATGTCATCCAGTTCTGGTATGACACTAGTGGCAGATGTTGAAGATATGAAAGAAATGACAGGGTATCTAGAATATTCATCAATTGTTACTAGAATGTACTGGCCATTGGGTAATGGTCCATATATGTGGACTGCCACTTCCTCCCAGACAGCAGTGGGGAGCGGAGACATTTGCAGTGGTTCTAAGTTTGATGATGGAGTAATGAATTGACAGGTGGAGCAATGTCTAATCTTCTCTTCCACCAATTGATCCATATTTGGGATCCACACTTTTTCTCTAAGTAATTTTTTAGTACCAACAATTCCCAGATGACCTTCATGTGCGATCTGTATGACTAAGTGGCGCAAAGTCTTAGGTACAACCAGTTTGAATCATTTTGTAGTTCTAGTCCTGTAGACGTAGACCCCATCGTTCAATGCGTGCAGGCATTTTAGCTCTGGGATTTCCAATGATTGTAAGGAGAGCTTGATGGTCGGTGACGATGGTGAAGGGAGCTCCATAGAGAAATAAGTGAAAGTGTTCACACCCCAGACAACTGCCAAGCTTTCTTTCTCAGGTTGGGAATATTTCTTTTCAGTGCTTGTTAAGCTTTTACTTGCATAAGAAATGATGTGAGGATCTTGATTATTATCCCTATATTGTGCTAAGATAGCACCCGGCCCCACGGGACTGGCGTCCACAATTAATTCAGTTCGAAGTGCCGGATCACAATAAGCCATGGTAGTGGTGGAGCAAAGTTCATTTTTAATTGCTTCAAAAGAGGTCTGACAGTCTTGGGACCATTGAAAAACACAATTTGCTTTGTAAGTTCTCTTCTGCTGATAGTTGAACAATGTGGAATATATCTAGCACAGTAGCTTGCCATTCCAAGAAAAGAGCGCCCTTCACTGGCAGTTTGTGGAATTGAGGCTGTCTTGATGGATTCTACCTTCTTAGGGTCAGGTTGTTCTCCTTTTGCCGAGAAGATGTGACCATAGAACTCTAATGAACTTCTATCAAATTCGCACTTTTCTTTGTGTAAAGTGAGTCCAGCAGAGAGCAGCATTGGAAGATGTTGTATAGAGCACGATTATGTTCAGCTTGAGTTTTACCAAACACCAGTATGTCATCACTGTAATTAAAGGCATTGGGAATGTGTTGAACGACGCTCCTTATCGCATCCTGAAAGATCTCCGCTGCTGAGCAGACTCCAAAAGTCAATCTTTTCTATCTTCTGAGGCCACATGTGTGGAAAATGTTGTTAAGTATCTGGATTCTGGACTCAGTTCTAATTGGTGATAGCCTTTATTGAGGTCGAGCTCTGAAGAGACGGTCGCTCCATTTAGTAAATGAATGATGTCATCAATCGTGGGTGAGATATGTCTTTCTCTCTGGATAGCGGTGTTGGGTAGGCGCATGTCAACACAAGTCTCACCTGCTCAGGCGTCTTTGGTTTTGGAACTACCACAAGTGGAGAGACCCACGGAGTGGGACCAGTAACAGTGTCAATGACGTCCTCATCCATGAGGAATTGAAGGTCTTTTTCTACCTTCTTTCTCAGGTGAAAAGGAATGTGTCTATGTGGTTGGGCTACCGGACGAACACTGTCATCCACATGAAGATGTACTTGAGAGTCCTTTAATTTCCCCAAACCACTAAATAAGGAGGGAAATCTGATTACCATGGCCTGTACATCCATATCTGCCGGGTCAGTTATGGTATGAATAATCTGGATGAGACCTAGCTTCAATGCAGTGTGATAGCTGAGAAGACCCGATCCTTGTAATGTGGGAAAAGTGGTTTTTGCCTGTTTTCTATATAGCTGATTTCCGTGTCAGATTGTCCTCTTGTAGCTAGAGGTGTTGTAGATCCATATGGGAAGATTTTTGTGTTCACTTGCTGTAAAACTGGCTTATTTTTCAATTGTTCATATGCAATGCTGTCTATAATATCCACTGAGGGACCCGTATCTATTGTAAAGGTGATATTGGTGTTGCAGATTGGGAGTGTGATGCAGGGAGACTGTACTGAGCCAGTGGCAGAGGTGGTGTGATGCAGGGAGACTGTACTGAGCCAGTGGCAGAGGTGGTGTGATGCAGGGAGACTGTACTGAGCCGTGGCAGAGGTGGTGTGATGCAGGGAGACTGTACTGAGCCAGTGGCAGAGGTGGTGTGATGCAGGGAGACTGTACTGAGCCGTGGCAGAGGTGGTGTGATGCAGGGAGACTGTACTGAGCCAGTGGCAGAGGTGGTGTGATGCAGGGAGACTGTACTGAGCCTGTGGCAGAGGTGGGTGTGATGCAGGGAGACTGTACTGAGCCGGTGGTAGAGGTGGTGTGATGCAGGGAGACTGTACTGAGCCAGTGGCAGAGGTGGTGTGATGCAGGGAGACTGTACTGAGCCGGTGGCAGAGGTGGTGTGATGCAGGGAGACTGTTACTGAGCGGTGGCAGAGGTGGTGTGATGCACGGGAGACTGTACTGAGCAGTGGCAGAAGTGGTGTGATGTCAGGGAGACTGTACTGAGCCAGTGGCAGAAGTGGTGTGATGTAGGAGACTGTACTGAGCCAGTGGAGAGGTGGTGTGATGCAGGGAGACTGTACTGAGCCAGTGGCAGAGGTGGTGTGATGCAGGAGACTGTACTGAGCCAGTGCAAAGTGGTGTGATGCAGGGAGACTGTACTGAGCCGGGCAGAAATGTGTGATGCAGGGAGACTGTACTAGCGTGGCAGAGGTGTGTGATGCAGGGAGACTGTACTAAGCAGTGTAGAGGTGGTGTGATGCAGGGAGACTGTACTGAGCCAGTGGCGAGGTGGTGTGATGCGGGAGACTGTACTGAGCCAGTGGCAGAGGTGGTGTGATGCAGGAGACTGTACTGAGCAGGTGGCAGAGGTGGTGTGATGCAGGGAGACTGTACTGAGCCGGTGCAGAGGTGGTGTGATGCAGGGAGACTGTACTGAGCCAGTGGCAGAGGTGGTGTGATGCAGGGAGACTGTACTGAGCCGTGGCAGAGGTGGTGTGATGCAGGGAGACTGTACTGAGCATGTGGCAGAGGTGGTGTGATGCAGGGAGACTGTACTGAGCCAGTGGCAGAGGTGGTGTGATGCAGGGAGACTGTACTGAGCCGGTGGCAGAGGTGGTGTGATGCAGGGAGACTGTACTGAGCCGGTGGCAGAGGTGGTGTGATGCAGGGAGACTGTACTGAGCCAGTGGCAGAAGTGGTGTGATGTAGGGAGACTGTACTGAGCCAGTGGCAGAAGTGGTGTGATGTAGGGAGACTGTACTGAGCCAGTGGTAGAGGTGGTGTGATGCAGGGAGACTGTACTGAGCCGGTGGCAGAGGTGGTGTGATGCAGGGAGACTGTACTGAGCCAGTGGCAGAGTGGTGGATGCAGGGAGACTGTACTGAGCCGGTGGCAGAGGTGGTGTGATGCAGGGAGACTGTACTGAGCCGGTGGCAGAGGTGGTGTGATGCAGGGAGACTGTACTGAGCCAGTGGCAGAGGTGGTGTGATGCAGGGAGACTGTACTGAGCCAGTGGCAGAGGTGGTGTGATGCAGGGAGACTGTACTGAGCCAGTGGCAGAGGTGGTGTGATGCAGGGAGACTGTACTGAGCCAGTGGTAGAAGTGGTGAACACATAGTTTTCCGCCCCAGACATTTCTTCTGTGTCCTGATTTACCATTTTTATACTTGCGGGCTTTGTCAGAGGCAGAGAAGACTTGTACTGTGCTGACCTGCAGACAGCTGCAAAATGATTCCCTTTGCCACATTTACTGCATGTCTGTCCTATAGCTGGACATTTGTTCAGGTGGTGAGGGAAGTCCTGTCCACATCTATAGCATTTCCTCTGTTTCGGGGATTGCTTCTCTTGTGTACTTTTATGCTTGAGATTATGCACCTGTAAATTATCCCCACTCTCCATTGCGGTAGCCTGATGATCTGCTGTTTCTATAGCACGGGCCATTTTGAGTAAATCATGTAGAGAAAGATCCTGCTGCAGAGCATTGCGCCTTATGGTATTGGATAAGCAGGTGACAATTACTTGGGTTAGAATTTCATCATCTACATCTGTGAAGGCACATCCATGTGCCAGCTCTCTCAGCCGGGTGACATAGGTGTTTATGGATTCTTCTGGGAGCTGCTTAGCAATTCTGAACTTGTATCTTTCATATCTGATATTTTGTTTGGGGTTGAAGTAGTCAGTGAGAGCTTTGGTGCAATTGCTGTATGTGTCTGTCTCGGCTGCAGGTAATGTGCTGTATACATCATAGACTCCTGAACCTGCACAATGTAAGAGCACAGCCTTCTTTCGTTTCTCCTCTTTTATGTCCACGGCTTCTAGAAAGTTCTCAAATCTGTTTAGCCATTTTCTCCAGTTATGGGAGAGATTAGTAGCATCAGTCATATCAAACTGTGGGAATGTGTGTAAGTATTCAGCCATGATAGAGTCTCTCAGTGATGCTGGTGTGTGAAGCAGTAAACAGTGATCAGTACTCACAGCAGCCGGTGGTTATATCAATCCATCCTCGTCGCCAGTTGTAATGTCCACACGATATGAGGCATTCACAAGGTAAACTTTAACTGGACTTTATTCTTGTCTTCCATCTTTCTCCATCATATATCAGAACAGTCATTCAGCAGCATGCTTCAAAGTGAAACTAAAACTTAACTTCCCACCTCCTTCTTCTCCTTACACCATATACACCAGACCTAGTTTTCTTAAAGAGGCAGATCTAATTATTGTACATTACACCCCCTTAGTCCAAGCGTGACAAAAACAGTCTGCCGGATATAGCCTTGTTCTCCTCTGGTTCAGTCCTGTGTACTCAGCTCTCACCTTGTGTATGTGATTCCTGTTGTGACCCCGGCCTGTTTACTGACTACTCTTGAGGCTTCTGATTGTGACTTTTCTCTGCCCTCCTGGTTCTGACCCGGCTCCTGACTATTATTGTCATTTCACACCACCAATTATCAGATAACTCTGTGTCCTCAGCCTACTGGTCCCTGTGTAAGTCCAGACCCATGTATAGGGGTTAGAGGGTGAAGGACAATCCCTGGGATATGGAGGGTGGAGTAGATAGCGCCAGGTCTGTTTGTGGCGGCCATCTTTTGAGCTGTCAGGTGATCACATGATTGTGATATGTCTGGACTCCACCACCGATAAAGCAGCCACAGCCGGTGACTGAGAAGAATCTGTGACTTCTCTGCATTCAGTGGTCACTACTCACCTGGGCGGTGATCTGTAGGGATCTCCTCTGTCCTCCGCTCATCACCCCTCACATAGGTCTCTGGAGGATTAATATGGGGCAATCTTCACCCTGAAACAAAGATTATAAAGTCACAGACAGATGGAGAAGTCCCATCTATGATCAGCTGTAATCTGCCATCTCCACCGTTCTCATTACACAAGTATAACACATCTAATAGTGGAGGAGAAAACAAGACTGAGACAAGATCTTCACAGCCGTCTACACATCATAGGGAGATCTCATCACACCTTCTCTCCATCTACCTGATGATCCGGAGGAACATCGGGATCTTCTTCTTTACAGTCCTGTGGGAGAAGAGGACGGGGACATCTCTCTGGTGTTGTCCTCTTACTGGATAGACCTGGAGGAGACACATACAGGACTGAATTCATTCTTTACATACAGATCATTATAGGCCGTGTGGATTTAGTCCTGTCTATTACCTGCTGATGTGAGGGGATCCTCCATCATGACCATGTCCTTGTACAGATCTCTGTGTCCTTCTAAATACTCCCACTCCTCCATGGAGAAATAGACGGCGACGTCCTGACATCTTATAGGAACCTGACACATACAATGATAGCGCGGTCATCATTCCCCAGTCCCTTCATAGCGTTACTGTATAATATCCCAGCAGCAGCATTCCCAGCAGTGTCACCTCTCCAGTCAGCAGCTCCATCATCTTGTAGGTGAGTTCTAGGATCTTCTGCTCATTGATGTCCTCATGTATCAGGGGGTGAGGTGGAGGCCCGTGATTGGGCTCCGGGCTCTTCCCTCACACTGTACAGGCTCCTGACAGCACAGATCACTCCAGCTCTTCTTCACCACTGTGTAATCCTGGTTATGGAGAGGAGACACATTAATAAATCTCCAGTCTCCAGACATTTCCAGAGTCCTCACCTCTCCTGTCCTCTGTTCTTCTGTCCATAGATAAGAATGATGTGATGTGACATCTCTCACCTCTCCAGTAACAAGGAAGAGGATCTCTAGGGTGAGGGGTAAGATCCTCTCCGCCATCTTGTCCCTGTCCAGATCCATCCTTGATGGTCAATCAGGAGAATTCTCTTCTATAGAAGATGTGAGAGGATCCGATATTGTAGAGACCTGAATGGGGGAAGATGAGCTCCGGTTTCTCCCGCAGGTTCAGCTCTGCAGATACTGAGCTCAGTACTGACTAATGCCGCACAGCAGATATATGGCCGCTGTGTGTGTACGAGGTGTACGGAGCGGAGCCGAGTGTGTACGAGGTGTACGGAGCGGAGCCGAGTGTGTACGAGGTGTACGGAGCGGAGCCGAGTGTGTACGAGGTGTACGGAGCGGAGCCGAGTGTGTACGAGGTGTACGGAGCGGGCGAGTGTGTACGGACGGGCCGAGTGTGTACGAGGTGTACGGAGCGGAGCCGAGTGTGTACGAGGTGTACGGAGCGGAGCCGAGTGTGTAGGAGGTGTACGGAGCGGACCGAGTGTGTACGAGGTGTACGGAGCGGGAGTGATGTGAGAGGTGTACGGAGCGGAGCCGAGTGTGTACGAGGTGTACGGAGCGGAGCCGAGTGTGTACGAGGTGTACGGAGCGGAGCCGAGTGTGTACGAGGTGTACGGAGCGGAGCCGAGTGTGTACGAGGTGTACGGAGCGGAGCCGAGTGTGTACGAGGTGTATACGGAGCGGAGCCGAGTGTGTACGAGGTGTACGGAGCGGAGCAGCGAGTGTGTACGAAGCGTGTGTACGAGGCGGAGCCGAGTGTGTACGAGTGTAGGAGCAGATATATCGGCCGCTCTGTGTGTACAGGACCTGTGATGATGTCACATGGGGGAGGAGTCAGGGTACATGATGGAGGATTATTGGCTCCTCACTTCTGTGCACAATCACCTCACGTCGCCTTCTGAAAGTCTAGTGTGGAAAGTAAGCGTGTGAGGACAATAGATCACACAGAGAGGATCATTCTACTAGAGATCACACAGAGGAGTCATTATACAGAGATCACACAGAGGAGATCATTACTACTAGAGTCACACAGAGGAGATCTTACTACGAGATGTACACAGAGGAGATCATTACTACTAGAGATCAACAGGGAGATCATTACTACTAGAGATCACCAGAGGAGATCATTATACTAGAGATCACACAGAGGAGTCATTATACTAGAGTACACAGATGAGATCATACTATAGAGATCACACAGATGAGATCATTACATAGAGATCACACAGATGAGATATTATATTAGAGATCACGCAGAGAATCAACTACAAGTCCGGGAGATCATTACTACTGAGATAACATTGAGATCTTATACTAGAGATCACACAGAGGAATCATTACTACTAGAGATCACACAGATGAGATCATACTACTAGAGATCACACAGAGGAGATCATTACTACTAGAGATCACACAGAGAGATCATTACTATTAGAGATCACACGCAGAGGAGATCATTACTACTAGAGATCACACAGAGGAGATCATTACTACTAGAGATCACACATATGAGATCTTTACTACTAGAGATCACACAGAGGAGATCATTACTACTAGAGATCACACAGATGAGATCATTACTACTAGAGATCACACAGAGAGATCATTACTACTAGAGATCACACAGATGAGATCATTACTACTAGAGATCACACAGATGAGATCATTACTACTAGAGATCACACAGATGAGATCATTACTACTAGAGATCACACAGATGAGATCATTACTACTAGAGATCACACAGAGGAGATCATTACTACTAGAGATCACACAGATGAGATCATTACTACTAGAGATCACACAGAGGAGATCATTACTACTAGAGATCACACAATGAGATCTTTACTACTAGAGATCACACAGAGGAGATCATTACTACTGGATCACACAGAGGAGATCATTACTACTAGAGATCACACAGAGGATCATTACTACTAGAGATCACACAGAGGAGATCATTACTACTAGAGATCACACAGAGGAGATCATTACTACTAGAGATCACACAGAGGGATCATTACTACTAGAGATCACACAGAGAGATCATTACTACTAGAGATCACACAAGGAGATCATTACTACTAGAGATCACACAGATGAGATCATTACTGCTAGAGATCACACAGAGGAGATCATTACTACTAGAGATCACACAGAGGAGATCATTACTACTAGAGATCACACAGATGAGATCATTACTACTAGAGATCACACAGAGAGATCATTACTACTAGAGATCACACAGAGGAGATCATTACTACTAGAGATCACACAGAGAGATCATTACTACTAGAGATCACACAGACGAGATCATTACTACTAGAGATCACACAGAGGAGATCATTACTACTAGAGATCACACAGAGAGATCATTACTACTAGAGATCACACAGATGAGATCATTACTACTAGAGATCACACAGATGAGATCATTACTACTAGAGATCACACAGAGAGATCATTACTACTAGAGATCACACAGATGAGATCATTACTACAGAGATCACACATGAGATCATTACTACTAGAGATCACACAGATGAGATCATTACTACTAGAGATCACACAGATGAGATCATTACTACTAGAGATCACACAGATGAGATCATTACTACTAGAGATCACACAGATGAGATCATTACTACTAGAGATCACACAGATGAGATCATTACTACTAGAGATCACACGATGAGATATTACTACTAGAGATCACACGATGAGATCATTACTACTAGAGATCACACAGATGAGATCATTACTACTAGAGATCACACAGATGAGATCATTACTACTAGAGATCACACAGAGAGATCATTACTACTAGAGATCACACAGATGAGATCATTACTACTAGAGATCACAGATAGACATACTTAGAGGTCCAGATGAGATCATTACTACTAGAGATCACACAACGCTCTAGTGTCGGGTTTGGTTCTCTGAATAGCGGGGATCGCTGAATTGTTCAATGAACCCCCGAACCCCATTAAAATCAATGTCAGGCAACATGAAACACATAGAAAACACCTAGAAAGGTCTCCAAAAGCTCCAAACTGCTGATATTAGAGGCCGACACCAGGAGAAGGGACAACAACCTACCGAGAGTACAAATAGTGTCATGGCGGAGCATGGGTGCACCAGACACGCTCTGTGCCAGCCTGCATGTCGAGCCCCAGTCCCTGGGGTACTAGGGTACCAGGCTCAGTGAACGTTTAGGGATGTCATGGGTGGCAGTGCCTTATCCCGTGGCCTGGGTGACACTTCAAAAAGGGATGTATTTACAGGGGATAAGAGTTTGTCATGTGACGCCACCCAGGGGTGCATCTAGCCACCCTGCCGCCTGAGCCATCGGAGGCCGGGAGGGGGGGGTGCTGGCGGATCTCAGCCCCGCCGCCCCTGCAGCCTTAGTTGAGGTCGGGGAGGGGGGGTGCTAGTTGACCTCAACCCCGCCGCCCCTGCAGCGTCCGGGGGGGGGTGCTAGCGGACCTCCTCAGCCCCGCCGCCCCTGCAGCCTACAGTGCCACAGCGTGCCCGCCCTCTTACCGCTGTTACCGGGGACAGCGTCCGTCTCTCCTGAGCCCGCCGCTGATGTTGGTGGCGCCGCCCCCTTCTCTCATGCCGCTCCCTCTGGCTGCCGCCGCTCTGGACTCAGGGCTCACACTGTCCAATGGACGGTGCGGCCATGACGCCACCTGTAGTACCTGGTGATGGGTCACCAGCGCCGCCACAGTCCGCCGGAGGTAGATGGTAGTGCGGCTGAGTTGGCAAAGCCCCCTACAGATAGGGCGTTCCTCCGGGGCAGCGTTCCTGCAAAGGAACAGGTTGATGTTGATGTAGGAAAACACACGTAGAGACAAAGTCACTTTCTCCCGGGTACTTTATTGTCAACTAGTAGCAGCATCAAACAAAGTTCACAGTTCAGCAAGATGTTGTAATGACAGGTAGCTCTACGGGTGACTGCAAGTGGATCCCAGGTGGTATGCTGGAACCGTGGTATACTTTTGTTGACAAACCCCTGTCAGTTCTTCCCTGCCTAGGATGGGCCTATACCCAGTAGCTCCGTGTAGGTAGTACCAGGAGTCCTCTCCCTTGTGGTGAGGAAGCAGGCAGACCGCTCCATCTGGCAGGGTGCTGCGGCTGATAAACAAGCCACAGCAGCCGGTTGCCGACTGCAAAGCTGAACTCTGGCTGGATCCTCGGGCCCGGCGTTCCTGTGGTGGACTGGAGTATCCCCTGGAGTATGGTCGCTCCACTCTGGGGATCTCCCTTTTTCCCAAGGGCCTGGACTTCTCGCGTCGGGCGCCCTCTTTCAGGATCTCCTCAAGATCCCTTTTTCTTCCCGCTGGACTGTCTTGAAACCGACCAGGTGACCCTTCCGCCTTGTTCCACACTCTTCTCAGCTGTCTTGACTCCGAGGCTCCAGCTTACTCACGCGCTGGATCCTCTTTGTCCTCCTCCCTCCTCCAACTAACCAACTTTTGATCTCCCTTGTGGGTGACTATATCCCCTCCCGGGTAACCTCCCACCTCTCAACTAATGTGGGAGTGCAGGGAATGGGTCCCACCCACCAACCTAGGGACCACTTGCAGCTAGGGCAACTACACCTCTTTTACAGGTGCAATACCCCTTTGTGACGCCTGACCTTGCAGGGCGCCACATGCACACTCTGCAAAATCAGTGCAAAGAAGGAGGTGACTCCCCTCACTTACATTTCAGAGGTGGGTGAAACTCAGCTAAAATTGACAGATGGATGTGTGGCGACCAGGACGGCCACAGGGTGAACTGCAGCCAGGCGAGGAAGATGGTTGACTTCAAAACACACCAACCCACTCCAACCCTGAGCCAATCACTATAAGTAGAGTAAGGGGTGGCTGGAGTTTAGTGTAGTGTGGGTGGGTAAGGTTAGTAAGAAGAGAGACACCGGACGGAAGTGACTGAGTAGATGGAGGCAGACATTCCCAGGAGGAGAGGTTCTCTGGAGGACGCAGAACCCTGGAGTCAGATTTCCTAGGGGAGAAACTCGCTCCATAGCCGGAGGCGAGGGAAGTAAGCCACAAGCAGCGACACCCGACAGTGAGACCGAAGGGGCCTGGTGAGTCCACATTATACTTGGGTCACCGGAGGGCTAGGCCATGACAGCCAGAGAGCCGGCTCTATAGAGGTGACCGGGGAGACTCAACGACTCCAATCACACACCGGCGTGGGACCTACCTAATATTGCGGCAATAAATAGTTAACAATTTATACAAGTTTATTGAAGCCATTCAGATATCTTCCAGTGTGCAGGCTAGAGGCCAGTTTGTAGAAAAAAGGCCTTGCTCTTTTCCTCTAGTTAGGTCTCCCTCCCTCCTTCGGGATTCCTCTGTCTCAGATTTTATATAATGTTTTGAGATAGATGTAGCTGCACTGAAGCTCTTATCAGCACGGACTGAATGTACAATCCAAGGCTAAATTGAAGCTAACTAACCCACAGAATATGAATTGAATAATTTTCAGAATAAAATGTAGATTCAGCATAATATGATGCAATCACCTAGAAACACCCCTAAGGAATGCCCCTTTAATGATAGAGTAATAAAACTGCTAAACCCTCCTAAAATAAAGGTCTTTGTCATTAAGCTATACTTTGACATGGGTGTCAGCGTGGTTCTTTCGGTGGCGTGCACACACTCAGACAAAGCATCTGTGGCACCCCATGGGTTAATATGCCACAATAACACCACATAGGTTCACTCCCCACTACACACTGACAAACACTAGCACCTCTGGGCCAGGAGGGGGAGCACCACCTGCTCCCTTAAATACTCTTGCTCATGAGGGAGAGTTCAGTGCAGCTCGGAGCAGGGCTGTGAAGTGCACACTGAGAGCAGAGTTAGCTCAGTGCAGACCTAGCAAGGGTCGGAGGAACAGGAGAACTACAGACAGAGGAACACGTCTGGGAGCTGGAGTGAACCTTCACTTGCCCAGAAGTGCGCACGGAACGGACACCGGATCCGGCACTGTGTCTGGCACCCACAGCACAGTGAATCCAGGAACAGTGGGATCTCTAGATGCCCCTAGTACTAGTGCAAAGCAACACGGAGGGGTCAGCACAGCACAGAGGACTCAAGTTGCCTAGCCAAGTGGTACCAGCAGAACACAGAGAAAGAGTGAGAAGTCCCAGCAGCTTAGCTAGAAGCAGCAGCTCAGGACACACACACAGCGTAACACGAGGAAGCTAATGACCCGGACAGGGTGGGGAAAGAGCTTAGCCCCATTACAGACTCCGTGGACTATAACCTGCAACAACATCTGCAGTAAAGCTTTGGAAAACAGCAAACTGTGAGTCTGTGTATTGATTGCAACCTTTGCCCTACATTCAGCAGCAGAGAGCTCCCACCTGCAGAGATACCAGCCTGTCAGCTCTGCACACGGATTAGAAGAAGCTGCAGCATCAGGAGAAGAGGAGAATTGCACCTTTGACTACTAAACGTGAGTGTGTGTCCTTTAACCCCGTCTTCACCATTCATATCCATTATAGACTATACCATCACTGCCCCGGGGAATACAGTTCTACCCACTGGAACTATTACACCTCAGCTGCCATTCCTCATACCCGGAGGTTCTGCAGCAGCGGCGGCCCCATCACTGGCCGCATATGGTGGGTGGCGTCACGACTGACAATCCCTGTAAATACATCCCTTTTATTTGCCAGGGCCCGGGAAACGGACCGGACCAGGACCACCCGTGACTTCCCCCGCAGCAGACACGGTCCGGTACCCTCGTCCCAGTGGGCTCGACACATCCAATTTGACGGCAGACAATTAAGATGACAGCCCACCCGACAGGTGTGGAGGGCACCCATTACACTACTACCACGGTGTAGGAACATAGACATTGGACTAGGGCTAGTGACCCTAAAATATAGGGAGCATCACACAAAAGCCCCTGACGGCCATACCAAACCCGTGAGTGAGGACAGAGAAAGAGACAAGCAGGGCCTGAACGGAACGGAGAGGAGACGTCTGAGCTGCAGTGGAACCCGGGTGCCCGGAGCGGTGTTAACTTGTAAGAATTGTGACTGTAAGAACAGCAACTTTTAACCTGCTGCTAAAGAGCTTTGACATAGTAAAGTACCCGGTAAGCTCACAATGACCTGAGACTGTTTTCTTCCAGTGTCGCTGCAGAGATCTCCACCTGTGGAGCCGCATCCTGTTTTCCCTGCGTGCTGGCTGGAGAAGCTGCAGCACAGAAGTGAAGCATCCAGAGAATGCATCCCCCTTACACTACACCTGCCTTGGGGACACACAGCCTTACCCGAGGAGGGCTTATCATCCACGCTGCCCTACGTCACCGTCCCAGCTGGAATATGGCAGCAGTGGTCCCACTGACCACATACCCGGGTGGCGTCACGACAAATACCCTGTAAATAACCCCTTTTTAGACTGAGCCCAGGCCATGAGACCGGTCACGACCACCGTCATCCCAGAGAGACCGCACCGGCCCGGCTCCCGAGTACCCCACGCCTGGGGGCCGTCAGATGAGTCACAGGGAAAAGTGGCAGTAGTAAAAGGAGGATGAGCAACAGGTGTAGGTATGTCACTCAGAGAGCCCTGCTCAAGTCATGCCCCACACAGCAGAGAGACCCTAACAAGAGTCCACACTCTTCCACAAAATTAGAGTCAGACTACAGTAAACTAGTAGCCATCTTATAGATTTGACTGATTGGGCACAGTGGCAGCATGGCAATAGTCATAGGCATAGCATTTCAAGGTTAATTATTTAGGAACAGGTGCAGGAGTCTCAGGAGTAGGTTTGTGCTCAGAGAGCCCTGCTCAAGTAATGCACCACCCATCAAAGAGACCCTAACAAGAGTTCCCACTTTTCCAAAAATTAGGTACAGCCATCACTAAAGTGGCAACAATTGTGTGGTACCCCAGAGTCCCAAGGCATTGCCTCCCTCGGGGGGTCATGCCGTGCTAGGAAGCAAGGGAAGATATCCACACCAGGGGGGCGCTCTGAAACCCGAGTCCAGGAGAGGTCCTTTATAAATTCTGGCCTGGGGGCGGGGTTAGGCATATCACTTCCTAGTAGGACTGTGAAGAGGTCCCGTGGACTGGAGCATCATGAGGCTCGTCCAGGATGGAGACTAGCCAGCGTGTGACACATTGTGGAGGCCAGGGTAGCAAGGAGCGGGATGTAGGGGGTCAGAGGAGCCTACTCTGGCTCTGATACTGTGGTGCCTGGCTCTCCCTGATCTCGAAGGTACCTCTGACGGTGAGGAAATTCGAGCCACCGACCTAAATCTCCTGACTCCTAAGAAGCCCTAGGCATAAGCCCCTGCCTCCACCCACGGACAAGGAACTCAGCAACTTTCAATGGAGAATATCACAGCAGCTCAGGATCAGCTTCTGCTACACGACAGGTCACAGTCCAGACGTGAACTGAATCAGCAACATCAGGTGTATGAGAGCTGATCCATTTTAGGGGTGGGGAGCAACCAGCCCAGACACACCCCTCAGCATACCTAAGCATTCACACACACACACACACCTGCTACTACATGCTCCGCTCATTAGCCTCATCTACTCACACTGAGCAAGAAAAAAAAGGCTTCATTTAAACCTATAGCAGCAGCACTTCCATACTACAAGGCAGTCAATACGTAACAGCATGAGGGACCCATAGGAGAGTGCTGAGAAAGTGGAGGAGCAGGTGTGGGGAGTGGAGCCAGTTGCTGGGCTCACCCCAGTGCAGAGCACCAGGAGAGGACACCGGAGTCTGAGGTTGTGAGGGACTCTAGGCCCAGCAGCCAACACTGGAGGGCGGGAATTCCATGTCTCTTGTCAATGACAAAGCCCAGGAAGCACAGCAGGCACCAGAGAACTCAGGGACAGCAGCCAGAGGAGTGTAACCCAGAGAGGTCTCGAGCTGCCTGTAATACGGGCAAGAGACTATATGCAGGAGGAGAGGGTACCAGCATAGCTACAGGCAGCCAGGACTTACCAAGGGTAGCGCAACAGGGAGGCCTCAGAACTCACCGGGTGAGGAGAATCCCAACTTGCTTCCAGGCCTCCCGGACTCCTAATATCTCCTGTGGACGGTACCCGGACGAACCTGCTACTTCTACCAGTAAAGGTAATTGAGACTTCAACCCTTGTGTCAGTCGGTCATTCTGCGCCCTCAATCCCGCACTCCCACCGAGCTACCACCGCCATTGACTTTACCGGTTTCCCTGGGGAGCGAAACCACCACCGCTGCCATCCCATCATCCCCAGAGGTCTCTGAAGCAAACAGACGTGAAACACGTGTCGGGGCTGTGACACATGTTCGGCGAGGAGGCATCCATCATCTATGGGTAGGTGATCAGACTTCGGTGAATCTTGCACTTTAGGGTAAGGGATGTATGGGCACAGGGGGTTACCCAGCTCTATACTAGATATACCTCTCTCCCATCTACCATTGCACTTTAACCGCCAGTATCACTAAACCCTTTCTGTTACTATCCTCCTTGCCCAGCACTTGTCTTTCTCTCTCTCCTTAACCCTTCCATGTCTTTGTTACTTTTGTAATTTTATACCACAACACTTATGTGATCTTCGTCCTCTGTAAATAAAAGACACCTTTTTTTGCATAATAGCAAAATAGTCATCGACCCCCGTGACTCTGTGCGCCCCGCAACGAGTGCGTCACAGGAGGGTATTACAGCCATAATGCAGCAGCAAGATTCTCTGACACAGCAATGATCTGGTAACTTTGAGATCCAAACCTGCATGCATCACTAGAACAGAGGGCCAACCCAGGTCTGGTGGGCGGAGTGCTAGGGAAGTGTGTGGAAGTACAGACACTTAGTCAGTGTAGTCTAGAACGAGAGTAGAGAGAGAGAACTTGGAGTAGGAGCGGGCTCTGCACCTCGTGCAGTCCCTGGCCGTCACCGTCGGTGTCAGCAACCTGAAGCCTCAACAACCGGGATCGGGCATCACTAACCACGGGTTCCAAAAGCCCCAGGCCAACTCACAGCGGTTCACTGGTACCGCAAGTGGCAGCAGTTCAACCCTGCTACGCAACCAGAAGCGTGAAGGAGCAGCTTCACAGGAGCACCCCACCACCAGCCAACTTCCAGTCGTCTAACCAGCGGTGTACCCACTGAGGGATCCAAGCTCCCAAAACATCCACAGCGTACAACGTGGATAGGGCATGAAGCAGCCTCCCGTACCCGAACTGGTATTCTGGTGACAAGGCAAATACTTTGTTAGAAGAGGAACACTTGCGGATCTCTGAGGACACCTATAACTGCTGAGTCCACCCGGTCCACTACCGTAAACTGTATAGCATGTACTCCTGCTGGTTACAGTAAAGACCTTACAGAGACTTTTGTGTCCCGTGCTTCCTTATGAACATGTCCGCCCGCACTACAATGAACTGCAGCTGCCGCACAACATCTTAAGCAGCTCCAGCCTCCGGGATCACCGCTCACCTGTGGGAGCGTTCCATCTTGCTGCTGTCCATCCCCTGAGGTCCGCAGAGTCGGTAACGATTACCGAAACTACTCATAGGTGGCGTCACGAATAAATTAACCCTTTAATCTGTTCCTACAAGACGTCTTCACTTTGATTTGCACTCAACCGGCACCAACACCGGCAGGCGGGCCCCACCCTGACAAGGAGGAAGGAGCTACAGCCTGTCTAAACGAGTCCACGGGCTTACGGTGAGTCAACTCCCCACCAGCAGCAGAATAGCGGTCCCGAGTAACCCCATGGCCCCGGAGTGCGTCAGGTTCCTGGCGTCATGAACAGGATCTTGTGCCCGAGACTAATGGGTACTATGTGCCATAGACTTTATTGAACTGTATACATTCGCCATTGTTACCCCCCACATGGTGCGCTGGAACGTGAGGGGGTGTGCCATTCTGGGCGAGACCTTGGGAAGAGCACGAAAAGAGACAAAGGTCTGCGCTCTGACGTCAGCCAACGCGACACAGGAAATCCCCTGCACGCAAAACTCCCTGCCGGAGAAGCGGTAGACGACCCCATCGATAAAGGCCGAGGCCAGGCTGCAGTTCACCAAGGGGGAGAAAGATGTCTGCCCTGGAGGAAGAGCCGCCCATGGTGGAGCAGGCTGCAACCTTCGACAATGCCGCAGCTGAGGAAGAGCTTGCGCCCGTGGTGCCCCCGAAGCATCCATCCTGCCATTCACAATTCCGTACAT
The DNA here is from genome assembly GCA_033576535.1 of Allobates femoralis. NCBI lineage: Eukaryota > Metazoa > Chordata > Amphibia > Anura > Aromobatidae > Allobates > Allobates femoralis. The sequence goes on along the minus strand of JARQOC010000055.1, from coordinate 6,660 downwards.
CCTGGGAGCGACAAGGCTACTGCAATATTCCAGGGAAGCCAACACCCTGAATGACTTCAAAGAGTAAACTCCTGGCTAGCTCCTGACAAACAGACTGTAAAGCAAATATTTGCCAGATTAAAGGAAGCCTTCGACACCCGGACGGCCGATGAGCTAAAAGTAAGATTCTTTCGGTGCAAACAAGGGGTGCAGAACAGTATACGGGTCTACGCATTGAACTTGCAAGAGGCGCTGAGGGCCATGAAACAAGTAGACCCTGACAGCGCCCGAGATGAGAATAAACTGTTGACTGAGCAATTTATCGAGGGTCTCCGGTCTCCCGGCCACCGGGCCCAGCTGCGTGTCCTGGCCATGCAGCACCAAGAACTAGACTTTGTACAATTCAAGGACCGGGCCATCCGTGTGCTAAAGGGAACCACCATCAGCGGCCCTGCGCCTTCTAAGCGGCTGTCTCCAACAAACCAACCGGAGGTGGTGCCCCATCCCCTGAACTCGGTGGGGGCCTGTGCACAGACCCTAGAGGCCCTCACCCCCGAGGCCGTACAACTACAGTTGCAGCATCTGACCAAAGGGATGGCCTACCTGGCCAAGGTCGTGCAGTTCATCCAAGGATCCAGACCACCAGAGGGAATCCGGTTAGCCTCGTGGCCTGAGGACGTCCCTTGGATAGGCCAGAGGAGATACCCCGCCGGCCGAGGATGACCCACTGACCGCTACGATGCCGCAGGACAACCGATCTGCCGCCACCACAACCAGACTTGCCACCTAGCGAGATCCTGCACTTTAAACAAGAAACCCTAGGGCCGCAGGACACCCCCAGGAGTAAGCTTGTCTGGCCCGCAGCACTGGCACGACAGGTGTGTGGGAGGACGGCCAGTCCTGCCTGTCGCGCTGGATGGCCTCCCTATGAACGCTTTACTGGACACCAGTTCACAGGTGACAAAGATACCTTATATCCTTTATAAGCGCTATTGGGCAGATTCTGACATTGTCCACTGCCCAGATGACAGTTTTACCATATTTTCCATTAACGGCCAACCCTTACCACAAGTGGGGTTTAAAAAAGTAACTAATACGGTTTGGCGTGTAGAACTGAGTGCCCAGGGTATGGTAGTTGTTGATGTAGACCGGTGAGTAAGTAACCCAATGCTTGCCATAGTTACAAATGTCATTCAAAATTGTATGGGCGAGATTATTGTTTTGTTACAACAGGTTGCCGAGACCGCAAACTTCAGGCAGCAGAAAGTCCTGCAGAAAGAGATAACGGCCCTGATGCAGAGGCAGCAGGTGGAGCTGTCTGCTGGAGAAGTCGGCAGTGTAAAAGTGACTCAACTCGCATTGTGATTCCCCCAGCGGAGTGAAATGTTGATCTGGTGTAGGGCAGCAATAGGCCTTAGAGGGCAGGATTACCAAGCCCTGGTCGAGCCCGTGTATTCAGACAGTAGGCCCACTGTCCTAACAGCCAGGGGAGTAGTTGATGTCCACAAGGGGAAAGGATACCTGTATGTATCCTGAAATGTAGGGAGGAGGAGGTCAAACTGCCACCGTATTCTACCATTGCTAAGCTCTCAGCAACAACGCCATCACAGCCACGGAACCTTTGAACCCATCAGAAGAGGCGGAGGGCAACGGCTCCGAGGGGGAACTGGAGGACTAGTGCCAGAAGCTGTATGTTGGCACCAGCTCCGCCACTTCACACCAAAAGCATGGAGTGTACCGGGTAGTCCAAGACTACGAGCATGTCTTTAGTAGAGATGAGCCACCACCCCGGTGTTCGAATTCGATTCGATTCGTCGAATGTGACCGGAGTTCCCGCGAGAACGTGACGTCACCACAGGTCCTGGAAGCACAGGACCTTGCCGGAAAGCTTAAAATAGATATTTTTATGTTTCGGACCCTTTCTTTAAGTAACTTTTACTTAAAGAAAGGGTCAGAATCATAAAAATATCTATTTTAAGCTTTCCGGCAAGGTCCTGTGCTTCCAGGACCTGTGGTGACGTCACGTTCTCGCGGAACTCCGGTCATGTGACCGGAGTTCGCGCGAGAACATGACGTCACCACAGGTCCTAGAAGCCACAGGACCTTGCCGGGGGCTTCGGTGGACCGGTGAGCATAGATTATCTTTTTATTTTTAACACTTTCTTTCTTCTAGGGAATCTTTATTTTGGCTCAAAATGCGCAGATGCGGTTTTCTGACCGCATATGCCGCATTTCGAACCAAAACGAACATGTTCGAAATTCGCCGAATTGGAACCAAGTTGTTCGAATTCGGCAAATAACTCGAATAGGGCCAAAATCGACTCGAATTTGAGATTGGCGAACTATTCGAGTCGAACAGCGCTCATCTCTAGTCTTTAGCAAGCATCCTTTAGACTTTGGGCAAGCAAAAGGGGTACAACATCACATACTCACAGGTGACCATCCTCCCGTCAAAGAGAGATACAGGCCTATATCACCAGCCCACTACCAATGTGCCAAGGAGATGTTACGGGAAATGAAGGAGGCTGGAGTGATCAGAGGTAGTTGTAGCCCCTGGGAAGCTCCACTAGTTCTGGTAAAGAAGAAATATGGTACAATGAGAATGTGTGTTGACTACAGGCAGGTTAATCGCATTACACATAAAGATGCTTATCCATTACTCAGAACTGAAAAGTCATTAGCCTCACTGAGAACTGCTAACTATTTTTCCACCTTAGATCTTACCAGTGGGTATTGGCAGGTTCCTGTAGCAGAGGCGGACAGAGACTGCCTTCACGACACCAATGGGCCTCTGTGAGTTACCTGCATGCCGTTTGGACTCTGCAATGCACCAGTAATGTTCCAGAGGCTGATGGAATGCTGCCTGGGGCACAGAAACTTTTACACTGTGCTGCTCTACCTAAATGACATCATAATCTACTCAAGGATATATGAAGACCACCTGAAGCACCTGGCAGAAGAATTTGAGGCGCTGTCCATGTTTGGCATGAAAGTGAAGACGTCCAAGTGCCACCTACTGAAGCCCAAGGTACAGTACCTAGGACATGTAGTCAGCGCTGAAGGTGTGGCCCCAGACCCTGACAAGGTCACCGCAATCAAAGACTGGCCAAGGCCCACCACCCTCAAAAAGGTGCAGCAGTTCCTGGGATTGGTAGGCTACTAGTGGAAATTTATCAAGGCCTTCACAAAGATGGCCGCACCCCTGCCAGGCCAGTCCAAGAAGGCAAAGGACCCGAGTCCCCCCCTGAAATGGGACGACAGTTGAAGTGGGCCCTGACAAGGAAAAATAGATCCCGGCCTACCCTGACTATAACCAACCGTTTGTGCTGTATACAGATGCGAGCAATGTGGGATTGGGAGCTGCGTTATCCCAGGTGCAGAGAGGCAAAGAGAGAGTGTTAGCCTTTGCCAGCAGGAAGCTCTGTCCTACAGAGAGGAACCCTGACAACTATAGCTCGTTCAAGCTAGAGTTCCTAGCCGTGGTCTGGACCGTGACAGACTGCTTCAAGCACTACCTGGCTGCAGCAAAGTTCACCATCTACACAGACAACAATCCACTAACCCATCTGGAGACCGCAAAGCTAGGTGCTCTGGAACAGCGCTGGATGGCTCGGCTTTCAAACTACAACTTCACCATCAAGTACGGGCAGGGCACAGGAACGCCAATGCTGATGCACTGTCCAGGATGCCACACTTGCCAGATGCGGGAGGAGACCCAGAGGAGCTGGAAGAGATAGAGCTACCGGATTTCAACTGCAATAGTGCGGCCCAGTGTTCCCATGAGTTGAGAAGCAAGCGGCCCAGGATTCAGGAAGCCACATTTGATCCATTACCCTAGAATAGTTAGGCGGAGAGGCAAGACAGAAGCAAGAAATTCAGCCCCCTGCTATTAGTGAATCTGTCGGTCTCATGGTGACGACGACCTGCCATACCTGTGCCACTTAGGTCCACACATAGACCTAACGAACTACTGACTTGTAGGGCCTCTTTGGAATGGGTGTGTCAAAAATTAACCATATGTGCTCCACACCCCGACCATTATAGTATCACTCCCTACAAAAGCTAGTCAGAACTTAGGAGCATTTATAACAGAATACCTGAGGAAGACATTTTATTTATCGAAACGCGTTGTATGTACATGGTTTTGGAGAAACAATAAAGATCTATACAGGATAATACTATAGCTTATATACACAAGTTATTCGGGAGCGCCAATAGCCTGGGGGAAAATTCTTTCCAGATATCTTTCCTATGATAACTCTGATCAAGTTAAACAATAGCCACCAGGGATCTGCAGCACACCGCTCAGAAGGGAAGATCATCACTGGATATCATGTGGTTCTAAGGGACCTATAAGCTAGTGATCAATGGTGGATGAAAGGATCAAAGGTGAGTGCAACTAACGCCTACCTATGATCTGACCATACACCTACATTTAGATAGGTGCGCTCTCTGCTTTTTTTCCTCTCTCCTGCTGGACTTATCTCATGTTTGTTCATTGTTTGCTCATTGTTTATTGCTAGACTATGCAGAGTCTTCTTTGTTCTGAGGATGTACATTGCTAATGTAATTATCTCACCCCCTCTGACTACATACCTCAGAAGAAAATTATGCAGATATCGGGTTGCAATGCCAACCAATAAAATCCCAGCCTTATTCCACCAATCGTTCGAGGAGACCACAATGCCCTGAGATGAGTGCTCAGGATATATAAACAGGGTCTTGATTCAGTCACCAGGGAGAGATGAGGCATGACCCAGCCTAGGCACTCTGGTGATGGCTAGCGGATCAGAACCTGGATTTTATTATTATATGGTCTTCAACCTAGGATTTTAGGATTTGGCTTAAATATCAGAGACTATGTATGGAAGATATCCGGGTTGGGACAATCCGGTCACCTGGCTACAGACTTTGCTATCCTCGGTCAGTTTCCTAAACTTGTCGCTATTCCTTTCTCAGTGGGTGCCCGCCAAGAGCAGAGTGCTGCTGGATTGCAGTAAGTGGCCCTGCAAAGTGTGCTCTGGCATGTAGATGATCAGAATATGTGGCGCCCCGCAACGAATGCGTCACAGGAGGGTATTGCAGCCAAGACAGCAGCAGCAATATTCTCTGACTAAGCAATTGCACAGTTAAAACTCAGAGATCCATACCCTACATGCACATCAGCATAGAGGGCCAATAAGGTCCTGGTGGGCGGAGTGTAGAGGTAGTGTGTAGAGGAGAACTGAATTGGCAACGTAGGAGAAGGGAGCAAAAATAACAAGCTCTGCAACCTAGGATAGGGGGCCTGCACAGTCCCGTGCAGCCCCCTGGCCATCACCCCCGGTTGGGCGCCATTAATCCGGTGCCTCAACAACCGGACTCTGGGCTAATGCATATGGGTCAAAACATCCCCGTGCCCATCTACAATCGGATTACTGGTTCCGAAGCTGGAGTCGTTTATCACTGCCATGCAAACCAGGAGTGGAGGGACTGCTTTACAGAAGCACCTAACCACCGCCGCACACACAGAGTTGTCTAGCCAGCGGAGAACCCACCAAAGGACCCAAGGCTCCCCACAAATCCGGCCAGAATTCCCCGGTAGGGCAATTAAAGCAGCCTCCTTGTACCCGATCTGGCACCTCAAGGCAACCACGGCAACACAACTAGCTTAGAATGGAGGAACACCGCGGAGCTCTGAGAAACACTGGTCATTGCTGAGTCCACCCGGTCCGTTACCTGTTAACTGTATGCCATGTATCACCTGCTGGTTACAGTAAAGTACCCGATACAGAGACTAACAGTGTCCGTGCCTTCTTATGAACTGTCTATCTCCGCATACTGAAAGTTAACTGCAGCTGCCTCACAACATCTTGCGCAGCTCCTGGCTCCGGGGATCACCTGTGGGGAGCGTACCATCTAGCTGCATTCGATCCCCCGGAGACCCAAGCAGCACCGGTGGTCTTCACCGGACCACTCACAGGTGGCGTCACGGAACAATTAACCCCTTAACTGTTCAGCCATCCCCTCTTTTGAATCTGGACCACCGGGCCCCACTACCGGCAGGCGCGGTTCCCGTGACAAGGAGGAAGACGAAACACCTGTTCCTCGGAGTCCCGGATACGGTGAGTCAGAAAATGGAGTCACGAACAGGATACGAGCAGGCCCGTTCCTTAAAAAGACTTTATTTCAACTAAAAAGGACTTTGTTCGTCCCGCCTTTTCACCTTTGGGCCAAGATGGCGTCCAAGATGGTGACCCCGCCATGAGAACCACCACGTGCAGGCCCAGGGGTGAGCCTCTTCGTGGAGGGCCAAGGCAAAAGCGCCAACATCATTGTCCGCCCTGATTGCTGGAAACAACCATGGGGGCGGACCAAAGACTTTTTCCCACATGGACTACAAAAACCACCAAAGGAAGTGGGAGTGTCAGAGTCTTCTTGACCAGCTCTTCACCAGAACGGTCACCGGTTTGGACGGGTGTGGTTCCTCTAGAAGATGGCCGGTATGAGACTCCACGATCTGATGCAGGAGGTGGAAGCAGAGGCCAGAGCAGCCATCGGCCATCCTGGTCCGGGTTCCATCTTCACAATCGACGGCAAGCCCCGACTTTTGGCAGGAGGCATTGCAAGACCTCAGGGTGAGGCTTATAGAGAACAGTCGAATGGACGATCCGCAGCTGGAGTGCGGGCCGAGGAAGCCGA